>APFE030070760.1:0-22109 GCA_000404065.3 Pinus taeda | reverse complement strand
GACAACAGGATCAAAGCTTTAGAGGACATCATAATAAAGCTTGGGCATGATCCTAAGGATGTCAAAGCAGTGCAGGAGATTCTGAAGCTAAGGGATGCTGATATGGAAGCACTAAGGAAAATGATAAAAATCCCAGCAACTCTTCATCCTCAAACATAAGAGATTGCCCGGCTTAGACAAGACAAGGATGCAGCAGCTATGCTGGTAACATTATACAAAGAGCTCATCTAGACACAAGAGAAGTTGGAGGAATCAGAGGCTGCCCTTCAGGCAGCATTGCAGCAAAAGGAGGCAGGACAAACTTCACAACCTCCTCCAGAAACAATTAATTTGGAGGAAGCTCCTCAAACCACTACCCCTCCCAGTCAGTAGACTCAACAAGCTGCACCCTCCACCTCAGCACCAACAACAGAGCAGGCTGAAAGCCTTGACATATAGAAGCTGAGAAATGAGATTCAAGCCTTAGAGGCCCAAATGTCAGAGTTGAATCAGGCCAAAGAAACTCTGGCTAGGATCAATGAGAAATATGATAAATCCAAGCAAAATGTGGCTGAGAGAGAAAGAGAGGTAAAGGCTCTCAAAAAGAGAATAAATGAGCCAGAAAAGGAGCTCACACTGGACAAGGTAACAGCTGAGCTCAAGAGAATCCTATGGGCCAATATTGGCCAGTCCATCACAGACTAGTGGATACATTGAGCATTCATGAACAAATGGGGCTCATTGGAAAAGCACACATGGAAATCCAAAGGGCAAGGGCATCTCTAGGCAGCATGCCTGAGGTTGCCACTAGAATGATAAATGTGCTTAACTATAGGACAAGCTCCCAACTGATCAAAATGGGAATTTCCAACAGGACTGAAACCATTTCAATGGTTAAAAGGGTCCTGACACTAAGAAACCTGGTACAGACCTTAGAAAGAAGAAGCCAGGATATGCAGGCAGATATCAATAAATTCCAGGACAAGTTCATGGCATTACAAAACAGAGGCCTTCCTAGCTTGTTGGAGCCCTCAGGAAGGCTACTTTCACATGAGAAATATGCCAAGAGGGTCAACACTTTTGCTGCTAATCAGATTGCAGAAATATCCAGCACATCAGCAGAAATAGGGCCAGCATCAGGACGGACCCTTTTCAACAGGGTGGAGATCTTATTCTTCATTATGAATGAAATTACTCACTTGTTTGATGAGCATCCCAATTTTTACAAGTATACAGAGGCAGATGAGACCATGGGGTCAATTTTGAGGCATCAATTGCCTACATAGGAAGTCTGGAATAGTTTAATACAATTACTTCTAAACCAAAGCCAGTAATTATGTTTTTTCCTTTTTTTTGAAATATTTAAAATTTCATGCACAGGAAAATAAGGATATATCAACAGGTATGCAGAAAGAGGCTGAGCCAACTTAGCACAACTATTCGGCCACCACAACAGCACTGGCAGTCACAGGTGACAGGGCCAAAAAGCTACAGGAGGACAGAGTTGCACAAACACGTCACTCAGCAGTTATAACAAAGCATTCAACCGACTCAGTGAGCTCCAAAGGTCGAAATCTTCTGACAGGAGTAAAGAGCATTTATGTTGTATTAAAGGCTGGAATAACTTCTTATCTACTATTTCTATATGAGTTAATGAAGATATTTTATTTCTCAGATGACTCAATGCCTGAGATATTTTGTACAAAACACTTCTATATATTCCCCCTCGCATAAGTTAGCAGGGTTTGGACGTTGGATGTCAGATATTGCTCATATCTATTCTATTGTTCTTTTACTGTAACTCTCAGAGAAGTAATACAAAAGATGATGGAATTTCCAAAGCTCTGTGATGCTTTGTGGTGTTTAGCTGAAAGTTACAGGATTCCTGCGTATTTCATGGCACAATAAGTTTTTTCTTATAACTCTTTGTTATGTGTTTTGTTATCTTTCATATCTCTTTCATGTTTCTTGTGCCTTACAGTTAGTAGCAAGGAAAAAGAATAGTTCCAGGATTTAATCACAGATTACCCTGAACTCAATCTAAGCTATTCCGAATGTTTTTCTTCAATTATAGTAATAAAGTTGTAATTCTTAACTGCTACCCTTTCACACTATATCTTTCACAGTAATTATTGTTTCAGGAATTCAAGTTTGCTCCTGAGGAATATATCTCTTTCTCACACCCTAGCTTAGTGGAAAATTCTTAATTGCTTTTCACTGGTTGTTTACATTCCACCATCATAATTTCAAGTTTGTTTCATAAAGTATCTAAATGGCCCTGTAACTCCAGCTGCTCAAACTCAAGATTTCAAGAAACCAATAGCCACAGACTCCATTGCCCAATGGACTAACGTTATCTGCAGATCTCCACTTTAAGTACAGAAAGACATCCTTCCAACCAAACATAAACCAAAAACCTTTATTTCATAACTAGCCTAATATCTCCACAAAACAGAGACAAATCTTAAAGAGAGAGCCCTCTCTGATTACAGTTGGGCTAGAAGCTGTAATCCAAAGACTGGTTAGTAGTTACCCCGGCCGTATTCCCTTGGGAGTCATAGGGAACAACCTGGGTGTTAACACCCCCTTTTTAGTCTCATTAGGTTGAGAGAACCCTGACCCTTAGATCAAGGGACGAGATTAAATCTCAACTCTCTTAGATCAAGGGTGGAGATCTAACCTCCCACTAATCCCCTTTTTATGTCTCCCCCCTCATTAATGATCTCCCTAGTCACTTTAATGTTGTTTTTGTACCTTGTACCTTTTTCCCACATAAAGTCAACTTAACATAAAAAGACTTGAATAATATAAAGTACATAGTACTAAAGTACCTCATAAAGTAACTTTATGTCACACGACTTTAATAACTCATAAATTCACTTATTAAAACATTGTTTTCATGTGTTTTCCTGGAAAAAGCACGTAGGAAATACCTCCTTAGTACCTTTTCTCAACACCCCTAATAAAATCCACTGAAATGTCTATCTTGGTTTATGTTGGGATTGGTAGAGGTTGAAATGCGCCTAATGTCCTTACTGTCTCTCCCTTATTCCTTTGGAAAACATCACAAGATGTGATGAAATCCTGTATATTTATTTTCATGCTTTCCCAAAATAATGAACACTTAGTTATTTCAAAGGTTTTATGAAATCTAGAGTGATATGTTTCTTGTGATGAATGTAGCTCCTCTAAGACTAATTGTTTTAGGGTTGAATCTTGTGCCAGAACAATTCTCCCTTAACTGTAATGTATCTTGTTTCAATGTATAACTTTTAGGTGGTTTGTGATCTATTTAAAGTCGTTGGATGAGTTTCCTTAAAGTATTGGTTTCTATCCATTCCTTACATGCTTCCTTGAGCCATCCTAGACTTGGTAATTATAAGACAAGGAGGGATCCATTTTTTCAAATTGTCTAGATAAAGCATCAACCACATAATTCTCTTTGCTTCTTATATATGATCTCATAATCATACCCAACATCTTGGTGACCATTTATGTTGCTTTGGTGAAGATAAGTGTTATTCAAGGAAGTTCTCTAGACTATAATGGTTAGCCTTATTTGAAAACGCCTCTCTATGAGATAGGGTTTCTAAGTCTCCACTATATAAAGGATAGCCATCATTTTCTTCCCATATGTGAATTTCCTCAAATTATGGTCACCCAATTTCTTACCGGTGAATGCCTGGGGGAAAACTTCTTGCATTATATCACCCTTAGACCTCTACTTGAGAAGTCACATTCCAAGAGAAAAGCCTTATTAAAGTTATCCATTGTTGATATTGGAGTAGTGCACTTGACATCTTTTAATGCAGTGAATACCTGTGTTTCTTCCTCACTCTAGACAAGGAATTCTTTTTTAAGGAGTTAAGTTAGCGGAAGTTTCTATTTTCCTGTAAATGTTCACAGATTTCCTTTAATAGCCTACAAGTCACAAGAATCACCTCAATCTCTTTAGTGCTTTAGGATGGGGCTAATATTGTATTATAGTCACTTTCTTGGTATAAACTCATATTCTTTCCTGACTTACAATGTGACCCAAATATTCAACCTCAGGAGCCACAAAAACACATTCGGAGTTGTTACAGTTGATGAATCCATCTTGCTGATAAGAGTGATCTCCCTAGATCCTAAAGGAAACTAGAAACAAACAGACAAATGAATGACTATTTCCCTAAGCTTATTCCATTTGAATTGTAAATATACAAGAGTAGGAGAATAAGCCTCTTACCTATTTGCGAAATGTTTGATGAAGATCCCTACTCTATCTCGATGAAGCTTCCAAATGCTCAAAAAGACATGCAATCACAAACATAAAAGAATAAAAGGCATATTCAATCATAACAATTCAAATAAGCTCAATCTAATGATAAAGGAGATTAGAAATAGAGATTAACTTAAACGAATATCAAAAGAATCATAAACCATTCATCATTTCAATAAGACAATACAATGGGAAAAATAATTCATTTGTATTAATTCAAGGATAAAGAAGAGCATTACAACCTTTGCCTTGATGTCAGGAGGTTCCTCCCAAATGCCTCTAAACCTCTCCTTAATTGATAAGCCTTCCAATTTAAATCCAACAACATAAGTGTATCTTTTATGAACCTCCTAATTCCTCTATACTCTAGTCAATTTATAGGCCGAGAGGAAGAAGTTTCAGATCCAAAAGAGAAGGATGTGATCCTCTAATTGGGGGATTAGGATTCCTTGATGAAAGGGAATTAGATCCATGATATGAGGGGTATGACTCAAATAGATATGACCTAGAAGCTTTCAGTTGGGATATATTCGACCAACAATGCTTCTGGAATTCACTTTTTATTTTTACTTTTATTTGATTTACCTGCGCGATCTATAGTAGAAGACAAAGCCCATTTATGCGCAGTTATTAGGGATAGAAACTGCAAATGCGCGGAAACTTACTAGGAAAAGCGCGCAGGTCACACTAAACAATTCATAAAGCCATTTTACCCAAAATTCACATCTTCTTCAAGGGTTTTTGATTTTTTAACTTCTAAGGGAGTGTAATGGAACATGCTTATGGATGGTGAGAGATTGTTATGAAACCAACTCAAGAAAAAGATAGAAAAGATAGATCAACGCCTTAGAATTTAGCCTCTTCGAGGGGGCAACCTCCTTTACATTACATAAATGAACAATTCTTCAATGATTCAAATGACAAAACCTCCTTTCTATATATAGGAGTCTAAGGAGTCACAATATAACCCCAACCGACCTAACAATAATAATATAAAGCCACAAAAATAACAATAAAGGGATTTTGTGGGGCACAGTAATAACAATATGGGGACAATAGGGGGACAACAATATTAATAAGCGATACAACTACAATAGTAATGGGGTAATCACTAGTATTATAGGGACCCAACAGAGATCCATTTTAACGGTCAAGTGTCATGGTGAAAAAATGATGTGTAACAGATTGCCCCTTGAAGTGCGAAGTCTAAAAAATAAGTTTTAAAGATTGAAGTGTTTTATCATGCCAAAGATTTGATCAGAGACAATGCTTGGAAACCTGCAAGAAACATTCAAGGATTACAATGCAATATATAATCATCACTGAGGTAGGCATTCCCATACTTAGAGTAAAACTAACTCAATGAATAAGTACGGAAAACTCAAGAATCATATCCATAGTAGACACAATATGGATGCAACCATCAGCTATGAATTTATCTACATAATCATGTATACATAATTCCTTGTAACCTAGATTTATGAAACTAGAGCCATGGTCTTGATCTCTATCTTTCGATCTGTAGTGCGAATCTAGCCATGCGAGTGAATGTCTCGAAATTGAACTTGGTAGAAATCACTTGATTACCGAACAATGATGTGAACCATTAACAAGCACAATAGAAACCACCAATAATGACAATGACTCTCAAGGTACTCTCAATACAATCTATAGAGTGTGAAAAGATGATCTGAAGTCGAACACTCATAGAGTCATTCAATCGAAGGCCAATGATGAGAACCTATCGTCGAAAGTGAGAAACCTACGATTAAGGAATGAAAGCTTCAACGTATTGAAGGTTTCTAGATTAAATTCCTATATAATGAGTTGAAGTTGATAGGAAGTGACTCGTCGCAAGAAATCCCATGACACAAAACACAATGTCAAGTTTTGAAGAATAGTATCAAGCACTGACTCTGGGATGGCCGATGCGACTGAAGGCTAAAATTTGCAAAGGAATATAAACTGAGGTTGAACTTCTCTTGAACACATAACGACACGACAATTGACTTGGCAACATTTGACTCATTAATAATACTCAAAACTCACTGAAGACTTTCAATGCGGTTCGATTAATTGTAAGACAAATGGATTTCCCAACCTAGACATAGGTGTGACGAAGTGTCGTGTTCAAGAGAGACACACTGCCTTTATAATGAATGTAAAATGAATATTGTTTCCCAATTTCCCCCACCATTACTGGCAAGTATCTCTTTATTTTTTACAAGCTTGTGGAGGATAACATACGATTTTCCTGTAAGCTCATCCTTCGAATGAGTTCGACGAAATATTTTTAACGAACCGTAAGAAGGAGTGGTTCGATCTCATTATGCTTAATGAGTCATATACTGTTTAATTTTTACGAGTCCAGTAAAGGGGGAACTCGATGTCATTTTCATGTTTAAGGAGTTTGAAACAAACAAAAAAATAAAACTCATCCAGTTCTTTTATCGTAAAATTTTAACGAGCCGAGAGAAAGTAAAGCTCGGTGTTTTTCAGTTTTAGGGATTTAGGAGAAAAACATAAATAAACTCCACAATGTTATTTTTCGTAAATTTAGTCCCTCAAGCGTGAAAAAGGATAAAATAATGCAGGAGAGAACTATATTGACCAAAATTAGTCAGCATATACCTTTTTCGTAAATAGTCCATTGTAGTCCATAAAAGGGGTAAAATTATACTGAAAGGACGGTTGTTAATTTTATTTTACGAGTTCAAACAATCAAGTATGCAGCAATATTTTCGTTTTTAAGGAGTCTGAAAAGGGTGTAAAGAGAAATCCATGGTTTCACTTTTTTGTAAGTTATAGTGAGTCTGAGAAAGTGATAAAAATTTACTCATATCACTGACTTTCAATTTAATTAGCGAGCAGGAAAAGACAGAAAGAACTCGACATTTTTATGTACGTTTTACAAGCATGAAAAGATAGAAAAAGACGCTTGGGATTTTGAAAATAATAACCAAAATGGACTCAAGATAGGTTTCATTTTTACACAAGTTTGAAACAAAGCAAAATTGTGCTTGAGGGTGGTTTCATTTTTACACAAGCTTGAAAGAGAGAATATTTTTCTTGAAAGTGGTCTCATTTTTACACAAGCTTGAAATAGAAAAAATTGTGCTTGAGATAAGTTTTCATGCCCCCAACATAATGACTGTAAGGGCACATGCCCCCCAAAATTCATTTCATTCACCTAAGTGGACTACATATTACTAATAGGTGGATGTGATGAAGGCTTGTTTACGATATCAAATGAAAGACTTGACTTAACAGGGGAGGATTTGTTTAATTTTTTAATGAGCTTGACACAAGAAAAGAACTATGATCATAATAACCTGTTTCATTTTTTAAGCGAGGCTGACACAGTAAAAGAACTATCCTCATAAGGATCTGCTTCATTTTTTAATAAGGTTGACACAGTAAAAGAACTATCCTCAAGGGTGTTGTTTCATTTTTTAACTAGGTTGACACAATAAAATAACCATCCTCATAAAGAGTTGTTCCATTTTTTAACGAGGTTGACATAGTAAAAGAACTATCCTCAAAAAGAGTTGTTTCATATTTTAACGAGGTTGACACAGTAAAAGAACTATCCTAAAAAAGAGTCGTTTTATTTTTTAAAGAGGTTGACACAGTAAAAGAACTATCCTCTAGGGATCTTGTTTCAAGGCTTCCAAATGGAAGAAACACATGTCAAGGAACACCCCTTTATCATGGCTTACAAAGGTCTTCATCATATGGAGGAACAGTTCTCTGGAAGGAACACATGTCAAGGGTATCAATAGGGATTAGAAAATCGTATTCAAATGCCCCCATTGACTTTTTTACCACGTCAGTTACCAGATCTAAGTCAAAAGAAGTCAGGTAGAAAGTGAGAGGCATGCTTGCATCGGTAACTAAACACATGGGAATGGTTGCAACATAATTAACCCATGGCGGGGTAGATACCACTTGTAGATAGGGAACATTCAGGGGCGCCAGATGGTTGGTAGTCGAATCAAGATCAACGGATGAAAGTTGGTCAACAGTCACAATGTTTGCATTGTGAGAAAAAGACATCACACGAAAGAGTGTCAATACGATAACTTCCATGGTATAGACATAGTCTCACCCAAGGAGAAAATTAAACTCCAAGGGACCTTGGACTACCATAAGATCGATACAAACAACCTTACCTTTCAAGGTAATAGGTAACTTAAGAAGGATCCCTAAAGGTTCGCTAATGATTCTGTTAAAAGCCAAAAGATTCTATTTAATAGGCACAAGCTGAGGGGAAACCAAAGCTTGCCAAGCAGTTGAGGATAAAATACTAACATAAGCACCTTCATCTACATTCATGTGTCACACATTCTTACCATAAGCTTTCACAACAATTTGGAAAGGGGTGGAAGAAGGAAGATGGGGTTCTGTCAATATACTCCAATCAAAATAAATAGCCGCACTACTTGGATGGGGTTCAGAAACAACAGATGAAATTCCCCCATGTATAAAATAATCTGAGGTAACATGAAGAAGCTTAGTGGTATGAAGTTCACTCTCTAAAGGGAGAGTGTGATCAACTGAAGATGGAATCGATTCGACTACTTGATCAACAAATAATCCATCAATCTGAGTGATACATCTTTCACTCTCAAATGGAAGAGTGTGATTGACTGTACTTGGATTTATATCAATCATTTCGTCAAATGATGGTAGATGGGGATAAATTTTACGGTAATTAGTTGTACGTTGTTGTTGTGAAACAATAAGTTTTTCCAACAATTTTTATGCTTCATCCATGTGAGGGAAAAGCTGACTATGATGAGTCTGTTTGCATAACCTACAATGAAGCCTAACTTTAACATTTTTCCCATGAACCTCACAATCACCGGTTGATGGATCAATAGTAAGTTGATGAGAATTATTTGACCATACTTCCAAAACCTTAGGAATATGAGGACAATTTATAAGGAAGTGGTCACCCTTACAAATCTTGCAAGGATATTTGGGCTTACAATGCATTGTGGAAGTTTTCTCAACATTACCAATACTTACAACCGTGGTTGGTTGGTTGAATACTTTCTTATCTTGCTTCTTCTTCTTCTTAGTCACCTGGTTACTAACATTAAGGCTTTTACCGAGCGAAGAGGAAGAAAGGGAGGAGGACATGTTGGGTGAAGAAAGTCAAGGGTCAATAGTAGGTTGGTAATGTTGAGATGGTGAAATCAGTTGAGGTGAAAAACTCGGTTGAGCTGTTACAATTGGAGTATTTGGAATTAAATAATTTGAGAACAACCATACAGGTAAATCTATGGTTAATCTGAGAAGTGACAATGTAGCCATATAAGGAGGGCCAACATTTGCAAAATCAGGGACAGGATTAGGGTTCCCATTAGAAGGGAGGTATTTATCAATAACTTCCGACATTGTTTCCATTAAATTCAATCCATATAAGTTTTTATTATTAAAAATAAATAATATCCACAATCCACACCTAAGCTCTTGTAAAAAGTAAAAACAAGCAATTAACACGTGCTAAAAAATCTAAGGATTCAAACCATGCAAACAAAATTTTCAGAATGAAATCACTAGTTGGTGATGAAATCGAATGTCACAAGAATCAAAGTGAAAAGTGGATGTAGATAGAGTGAGTGGAACCAGTTACACTGACAACCTACTTAATGAAATGATCTGGTGCAAGTAACTTCACTTATGCCATATCGAGCGAAGATTATCCTCCAAAAAATCCAAGTGATTCTAGCCAACATCTATTCCATGTAATAGCCCTAGGATTATGGTCACTAAGGTTACCAACTACAATAATTCTACCTAAGGGAACAATCGCATATCAGACATACACACAGGGGCAGAGTAATACGTGAAAATCACTATATCATAGCCCAATAAAGTGTTATGATCACTTCACCAGATTTGACATGATCTCGTGCTTAACTCATGTATAAGAAGAGCTCCCCAGAGGAAAACTAAAATGATTAGATTTCTCTCCCTAACACAAGATTCTATTGTTTGTCTGTAGCTTTGGAAAGTTTATCCACTTTCATATTCCAAAGCCCTACAACCAAATCTATTATAGGTTGAAAGGGCCCTAGAAATAATAAAAATTCTAGATGAATTTTATTAACGTTTTGTTATTAATATGTTATTTACTCAAAGGGTAAATGGATATGAAATTGATGGTATTATGACTTGACTCAAAACTCTAATGCATCAAATATGAAATTTGTAATCTCTTCATTTCGATGAATTTTAGCTAGAGTAAGTAAAGAGGATCTTCTTTAAAATATTAACTCCAGAATATACCATTTATAATTTTTCAATGCAATTCAAAGCTCTAAGTTGAAAACCATGCAATGTAATATATGGACAATTTGCTTGAAAACCATGCAATGTAATATATGGACAACTTGCTTGAAAACTATGCACACTTTCGTTCATGAAATGAGAATTCTTGAAAACGAACACAAGATGATTCCAAGTCAACAAAAGAACAACAAGACTATTTCCCTTCAGTAATACAACTAAAGAACCAATGAAGTGTAAGTAAAGGAAATCAGGTGAAAATTCCAAAGATAAAAAATAATAACACTCAAAGATGATTAACATTTAGACACAATTCATCCCCCAACCATTGAGGGGGGATTTTTGTTTACAAAAAAGAAAGCAAACACATGAAAAAAATGTTAAGAAATCGAGATAAATCTTTGAGCAATGACCAAGGGAAATAAAATTCAAAACTCCCAATGAAATCCTTAAAATGAAAATTCTTGAATGAATGTTATGAAATCAACGCTTAAAGTGTTATTTTGATTAAACTTCAGTATTGGAATAAAAATGACTTGTGTTTTCAATGCAGCACAAGAAGCACATCTCATCAAAACACTAATTCATGAGAAACCCTTCCTTTCAATCCTTGAAAATGAGAAAATCTCAATAAACACATTCACAACACTCGATCAAACACACAAACACTAGCTTGAGGCATAGACATGTGTAATGAATCCTTTAAAAAAAATCAGAGTATGCGCAGGTAGAAAGTATAGTACAGTGCGTATACGCATTGTTGCTAAAGGTAATATGTGATCTGTTTCTTAACAGAAACCGCACGTGTCAAGAAAATTAAAGAAAAAATAAAAAATTATCCAAACACATCACAAAATCTGAAAGAACATTAACTTTTCAAGACTCAGATAAATCTATCAAAAGGGTTCGAGAATAAAAAACAAGGAGATGGAAGAGAACATGGTGTTCCCCAGTGGAGTCCCCAATTGGTTATGACAGATAAATCCCTCTTACTGACAAGAGCGATCTCCCTAGATCCTAAAGGAAACTAGAAACAAACAGAAAATTGAATGACTCTTTCCCTAAGCTTATTCCGTTTGAATTGTAAATACAATAGTAGGAGAATAAGAATCTTACCTATTTGCGAAATTCTTGATGAAGATCCCTGCTCTGTCTCGATGAAGCTTCCAAATGCTCAAAAATACCTGCAATCATAGACATAAAAGAGCTCAAAGGCATATGCAATCATAAGAATTCAAACAAGCTTAATCTAATGATCGAGGAGATTATAAATTGAGATTATCTTACTGAATATCAAAATAATCATAAATCGTTCATTATTCCAATAAGACAATACAATGAGAAAATGATTCATTTGTATTAATTCAAGGATAAAGAAGAGCCTTACAACCTTTGCCTTCATGTCATGAGGTTCCTTCCAAATGCCTCTAAACCTCTATTTAACCGATAAGCCTTCCAATCTAAATCCAACAACATAAGTGTATCTTTTCTAAACCTCCAAATCCCTCTATCCTCTAGTCAATTTATAGGCCAAGGGGAAGAAGTTTCAGATCCAAGAGAGAAGGATGAGATCCTCTAATTGGGGTATTAGTGTTCCTTGATGAAAGGGAATTAGCTCCATGATTTGAGGGGTATGGCTCGAATAGATATGACCCAGAAGCTTTTAGTTGGGATATATTCGACCAAAAATGCTTCTCGAATTCGCTTTTTATTTTTACTTTTCTTTGATTTACCTGCGCGGTCTATATTGGAAGACAAAGCACATTCATGTGCAGTTATCAGTGATAGAAACTGCAAATGCGCGGAAACTTACGAGGAAAAGTGCGCAGGTCACACTTAACAATTCATAAATCCATTTTACCAAAAATTCACATCTTCTTCAAGGGTTTTTGATTGTTTGAATTCCGAGGGAGTGTAATGGAACATGATTATGGATGGTGAGAGATCCAGTTTAATGGTCAAGTTTCATGGTGACAAAATGACGTGTAACATGAGTGCTTCATGAATAATTTGTTCTCTCTCAAGAGTTGCAATGATTTATCAACATTCTCTATGTGTGATTCCAATGTTTTTATTGTAGATCAGGATATCATTGAAGAAGACCAGAACAAACTTGTTTAGGAAGGGTTTGAAAATCTAATTCATGATGTTCCGAAAGGTGGATGGAGCATTACAAAGATCGAAAGGCATCATTAGAAGCCCATAATGATCTTCATGTGTGTTTGATGTTTTTCTTAGGGATTTCTAATTCTTTCATCCTGATTTGATGGTATCCTAAACATAGATCAAGCTCGATCAAAAAATTTGCTCCATGAAGTTCACCCATTAGATCATTAATAATTGGAATGGGAAATTCCTCCTTGATTATCAACTTATTCATAGCCCTAGTTTCTGCCTTATTTAACACCATGATTAATGGTGATCTATAGGTGCTTGTATTAGGACATATAACCCCCGCAACCCCCCATCTTCAATAGTTCATGAATGATCTTTTGTATTTCATTGTTTTTTGCAAAAGGGTGTTGATAAGGATGTACATTTGGTTGTTGATTTCCTGGGATTAGGGGAATGCCATGGTCATGCTATCCTTGAGAAGGGGATAAACCCTTTAGTGTCTCAAAGACCCGATGATGTTTTTCAATGACCAACTACAAATCCAGGTGCATTTTTTCTGTTGAATTATCCATAACTTGTATATTATTAAATGGGGAAATAATGTTAGAGTGCCCTTTCTTTAATAACTTCTCCATATGATGAGTAATGATTATTTATGGGTATCTTATCCAAATCCCTTGAAGAGTGTGTACACGAGCCTCATTAGTGAATATCATAAGAGTTGTTTGAAATCCATGACAATTGATCCCAACGTGCATAACCATTACCCCCCCAGTATTATATTACAACCACTTATGTTGGTGGCAAATAGATGGGTTTTGAGCTAATACTCTTCCATATGTACTTTGACATTTTCACATTTTCCCCCACATTTCATCACAACTCCATTGGTGACAATAATTTGAAATTTGTGCAATGAGTATATAAAGCAATTGATTCTTCTACCACTCTCTTATGAAGAAATTTTGAGTATTTCCATTGTCCACTAGGACCTAAACATTATTTTGCTTGATGTAGCCTGAGTTTCAAGGTTTGTGGAGTCAAATTCCCAATAGTGTATGCTAGGAGAGTAGGAGTTCTTCATGAGGAAATTTGATAATATGTAATTATTTGTAGCATGATTTATTTTTTATTTGAGAGTCCATTCAAAGCCTCCTTGTTAATGTATTTTTGGTTCAAAGATGCATTTCACTCAGTGCTATTTTGGTTATATGCACCCTTATGTGATATATATATGAGATATGGATTAACATGAATGTATATGTTTTTATTAAAAATTTGAATATTTTATGTATAGGTCAATTGTTTTTTTAGTTCTGATCCAAATCACATTTTTAGAGTTGACTTATTCAATGACCAATATAGTTCTAATAACATTGGTTTGAAGTAGAGAAAATGGTCATATTATCTGGGGAAGAGGTATGAGGTGGTTTATAGGTATCCACTAGGGGTGAGCTCACTGAAAAAGGTTGTTGTGTCTCAAGGAAAAGGGAGTGTTAAGTGCAATAGTTCTTTGATATATGTATGGGGTCCAACAATAGTACTCGACCCAATATCTTACAACACTAACTAAAGAGGCTCAATTATGGCCTTAGCCATACTACTTGACTACACAAGTACTAAAGATTGATCTCCTTGAGTGTTGTTATCGATGTGTTATAGAAACAAGAAAACCAATTAGTTTATCTAAAGTCAACTTTATGTATACCTAGGGGACTTTCGCTATACTCAAAATTCTATGGAAGTGAAATTCCATATATAAGTAGCATCTAATGTGGTGTTACCAGGGAAAATTTAAAGGATGAAAATTTGTCTTAAATTTTAGAAGCTGGACTCTTACTAGTTCCCCAAATTTGCTAAATTTCATGTTTGTTGATTATTTGTAAAAAATTTCAAATTTTAATAGTTTTATATTAATATTTATTTAATTTTGGCAATTTTTAGTTAAATAATTTATCTTATAAAATTGGGGTATTCATTTTAGAAAAAAATGGAAATTAGCGAATCTTTGTTTTGGAAAAAACTGTGGAAAATTAGCCCACTTGCGAATATTAGCCCCTAAAATTTTCCATGGGTGTTACTCGAAGGGATACCAACATGGTTTTAGGGTTTTTGATAATTTCATTTCATTTGTATTTTCTATGTGTATTCTTCCCCAACCATAGTTTTACCCACGGAATGACAATTTACTATGTTATTTAGAGATGCCAAAATATGCCTCTAGAAAAAGGATTCAAATATTTTGGAGCTTGTTGACCCAAGAAAAAAGCAAATCACTAGTAAACAACTTGTTCAAGGTACTATATGTCTTTGATTTACCCTAATTATGAAGTGGCATAGCTTCTATGAATCTATTGGCATTAGTTTGATCAAAATTTATGCACTCTATTAAAAGATATCCAATCTACAAAATTCACATTCATTTTCGAAAAAACCCTTATGAAATATTGATTTTAAATAATAATAAAAAAATCTCCAATTTGTAGAATTCGTTTTGAACACTTTTCTTTTTGAAATTGACTATTTTTCTAAGAGAAATTCAAATCTTGGTGTGGATTTTCCAAATTCTACATAAAATGTTATAGAAATTGACCTCTTTTTCTTGTAAAAAAACAACAGAAAGAAAAAAATATATAATTTTTGCCCAAAAGATCTCCCACTTCATGCCCAAGAAAAAGTTTTGATACCAATTGTAGTGCACATAACCCCAAAACTTCAAAGCATTCACATAAAATGTAGTGTAAAACACAAAAAACAAAAGAGAAAAGAGAGATTAACTTGAAGAAAAAATTATTTAATAAATAAAAATGAAAAGCTATGTTCACTTTCTTCTTGAAGGAAACAACCCCAAAGAATAATGATCCAAATACAATAATAATTCTTGATAAAGAATTATATGACCTTATACTCAATGTATAGCTATCCATAGAAAACCTTAACTACATATGATCCCACTTATAATGATAGTTGACTAATTTTTTTGGTTCTTATTAATAATGATGGCTAATTTTACAATGAGTAACTATTTACTATTTAAAGGTCTTGTTCAATCACATGGCTTCATACATTAATTAAGTCTCTAAATTAGGGGGTTAGGATAGGAGTCTAAAAAAATATTCTTAGGTAGGATGCATTTCAAACTTCAAACCATGACCCTTCAGATTATTTTGTATATATAGTTATAAAGTAAAATTCGTTTGAAGCTTTCAAACCTAGAGGGATTGTTGGAATTTCAAATAAATACTATGGAAATTGATTTAAATGCTACCAAGGTTCTACCTATGGATAGAGAAAAATAAACCACTTTTTGAAGGTCCTCTTTAATGAAATCATAGTAGTCCAAAAAGAAGTATATTAGGAGTCCATCTTGTCTAGGAATTTAACCTTTTTGAAATCTTTGTAGGGTTAATAAGAGTTCTTCTATGCTAATTTTTACCATTAGGTTTTGATTATTTTTCTAACTGACAAAATTTGGAAAAAAGGTTGCCAATATAATTAGTACATAAATGGTGGCTTTGGAAATCCTCTTTAGAGTATGAAAGTAGTTTACCCCTTCAGGTACCATTTTAGGAAAAAATGTAGTTTACCCCTTCAACTACCATTTTAGGGAAATATGTTGCCCAAAATCTATCGTTTTTTTTCAATTTTGTAGACATAATTTTTTTTATTTTTATTTTTTATTTTTTTTTATATATGACAATTTATACATCTATTAAAAAAAATTGTATTTTTGAGGAGATATTTTTTGATATTTTTATTTAGGGAATCTGGTTATTAGGAATTTATGAAGTTATGTCAGGGTGTCTCTAAGGGATGGATGTAGGAAATTTGTTTTGATTAAGTGGAAATAGCTTCTAGAAATAAAAATGAATGTAATTAGGGGAAAGGGCCAAGAAAATGGAAAGTAGGTCAAATAGAGAGGTCGAAGGATTTCCGAGTTTATAGAGATTATGTGCAGAGTCATGTATTTCTGAAATGTATGTGAATGTTTCTTTGTGTTAATGTGATTTAAATTCGAATCAATCCTTGTGTAAACCAAAACAAAAGTAGTTGTGTTGTCAGTTGTTTTATGAAATATCTGTTATTGTGAATCTTGAATCTTATTTGTTGGATGAATGGGCATATATGGTATATGGTTCTAGCCTAGTTGGGTTCACATGGGTATGCAATTACACTAAAGAGAAGGATTTATGTATGAGATTGTAGCTGGTTTCATTATATTTACTCATCATAGTTGAGCTAGATCGCTAGTCACATGGATAATTTATGCAGTCAAGGTTTTAATAGCCCTGATAGGTGTTATTTAAGTAGGGATGACTCTGAAAATGTACTCCATCTATTCATGCAATGCTCTTTTGCCTCTACCATTTGGATATGAGTTATGAAGATTCAAAAATTAAATGTTTGATTGTCCTTCACATCATTGTAGTGTGCGAACACTTCCTACTTTTGTCATGTTATCTCTCAGAAATTTCCCTCGCCGTGGAAGGAATTAACTAAGGTAACTTCTAACAAATCTCTTGAATTGAAAGCTAGCCCTTTAAATTTGAAGGGGGATACCTCCTATAACTTAGTCAATATGACTGGTTATGTACTTAAAACAACAACTAGATCTATTGTAACAAGGCTTTCAAAAATGTGGTAGGGTTTGATAGATCTCCATTGGGCATGGAGTCAAATATTTGGCTTAATAAGGAAAGAAACTAAAACATTCACAGAGGTAGGGTAGTTGAGATACTCAGAGATTTAAAATTGTTGAGATGGAATGCATAATAATAAGGCAATGGTTTGCTTATAAGAGCACTAAAAGGATGAATTCTACAAAACATAAGTCAAAAATTTGTGAAAATATGATCATATAAACAAAGCATAGTAAATATGGGTTTATGTTTATTTAATCTTATCAGTGATGGAAGAACACACATATGGCAACATATAAGGAAAACATAAATAGGGAAACACATCTAAAATCTCTCAACACAAGAATCTTTGCTACAGAATTAGTCTTCCTTTATTAAACATTTCAGAAATATACACAGCACAATAGTTTCTGATTAAAAACCAACGCTCTTTCATTCTACAGAGCTTATCTTTATAGGAAATATTACAAATTAAAAACAGGTTCTCTGTATCTACTTAATTACAATCTTCTAAAAATATAAAGCGTATATATCAAATACATGCACATAATACATATTTCCAAGCCTATATGTATTTAAACCATAACAACATGCTACAAACTTGGCTAGAAAACTAGGTAAAAAATGATTATTGATCTTCTACCCGATTTGCTAGAACTCATGCATCATCCTACTAGAAATTTCAGGTTGTTATGCAACTCCTCCCTTTGGGCTTCCCAATCTGACAACGTTGATAATCCTACTAATATCCTTTCAAAACTGGAACATGAATAGAATTGCTTACGGGTTGTTTGTCAGTGCTTCTATAGACAACGATTTCTAAAATTGCACTGACAACATAACAGTCAACACTCATTCACCTTTACCACTGCAAATCATTGATAAATGATTTATCAGCTTGCAAACAAAATTTCACCTTGACAATGGGCGATCAAAGTTGTTCAGTCAAAAAATCAACTAGCTAAGTGTGCTCGCTACCTCCAACAAGATGTCAACAATTTTTCTCCTTAGTCTTTTAATCCTTTGAGCCTCTGTAGTAACCCCTTTCTTTGAGTCTTTAGTTTTCTTAGTTCTCTTTGAGCTTGTATCTTCCTCGTTTTTGATCAAGTCGTTTTGAAGGGTTTTATCTACATCTATGACCTCCTTTGCTAACCCAGGATTCTTTTTCAGTCTGATGTTCAGTCTTAACTTATTCCAAGGCCTGGTGTGTGCTCTTTTTCCACCTTTAAACATCTATGCTAAGGTGGCTTCCTTATCGGCATGTGTCTACTATGTTTTGGGCTCAATCACTTTTCCCTTGGATTTCTTTGTCTGCTTGCTAACTTCTTTTTCTACAAGTAGGGGGACAGTGGGCAGAGGATCATCCTTAGTTTTCGTCAACTTATCACTCTTTCGGGTATAAAACTTGGGTAACAAGAACTAAAGGAGGAAATAGTTCCACCTTTTTTTGACTTCTCATTTATACAAATGAGGTCCATTGTTCAGGGTTTTGTCGCTGCTTGACTTTCTTTTTGCTACCTTTCTTCCTACCTCTTTTTGGTTTACATTTTGGAGTTCAAACCCTCCCCAAAACAAAAATTGTTCCCAAGTCCTCCCAACTTTTCTCAATTGAATTTCAATTAACAATTTAATAAGACCCTTGTGATATATGAAATGGGTTGATGCATTTGGTCTTTCTCTAACCCTAGCAGATATGTGTTTCAGGATTTCTAATATAAAATAGGGAGTATTAATTCTCAAGTGACCTGTTATATGAGTTAGGAACTAGAAATGGTAAAGATTTACCCAATTATAGCATCCTTCACAGATGAAGTATGACTGAGTAATCCGCAGGAGGTAGTGCCACTCGTCCTTTCACAAGGACATATGAACTCTTGAATGCTAGCTCATCTCCTTAAATTCATCTATCAGAAAAAATGTCACATCAACGCCAACCAAGATATGACTTCTGAATGCTCTTTCTCTATTTGCAAGTAAACCTTTGACTTCAAGAATCAACTCTTCGGTGACTTGAAATCAAATACCCCAAGAGTCACCTTTTGAGCATCAAAACCTTCAACAAACGCTCTAGAAACTTCGTCATGAGAGCCTACACAACGAGAGAATTTTTTCCCAACCTAATTCCCGAAAACATTGTTGGATGTATGGATAGACCTCGAGTAGGTCGAGTGCTTTAGGGTCGCCTATTTTCATTTTTTCACTCCTTCCCATGTTTCTCACCATCAAGAAAAGGCACCAGAATCAAGATTTTGAATTGATCCCCAGTTTCCAGGGAAAACTTAACAACCATCCTCTTTTAGCATAAGAAAGACAACAACTCAATCATTTTTTATATGGGTCCTACCATATGAAGTAATTATGTTAGGGTGTGTTAACTGATACATGATATAATGAATTGACAAGTGATTTAAAAAAAAAATCTTGATATGCAATCATGATATTTTAACCTAACATTACCTCTCAGTGGTGAAATTATGAAATGAATCACATGACCTCACCATCTGACTCATCAATGCTCTCTTGATAAATAATTACTCATTTGCTGACGTGTGCTCTACTAGTGCATTATTTGGACATAAGACAGAACATTTGAATTTTCCCTTTGGTCGCGTTGTTAGAGTTTTAATAGACCCTCTTTGTTACACATATGAGTTATTACCCTGAATGTTAGCGCATTTTTAGTTTTCAAAACATACAATAATGCTGACACTCCCATTGTCGGCGCTTTAACCCTATTTATTACAAATTGGCGCTGACACTCGTTGTCAGCACTTTAAAATTTATTGACTAGAATTGTGATAACAATTGGCTCCACGTGGATGTTGTCGACCATTGATGGCAACAAGAACCGCATAGACCGTAAGCCTATATATTGTAATGAATTTTCTTTAAAGCAACACTTTTGACTAACTCTATTCAAGAGGAAAATCTTTTTTTCAAATTTATTCTTGACAAACTCTTTTAGAATTAGAAATAAAATAAATGAAGTAAAGAAACCTTTATTCTGTAATAAATATTTATCAAAACCTTAGGGCCTTCCCCTAGGGCTTTGATTTCTTCAAATGCTCATCCACACCTGCAAAGTTTCAAATAACATGGATATATACAATGGAAAAGTGAAATGTTGTCTCTCATGAAATGTAATGCTTCAAAAACCACTTGTTTACTGGACCTCTAGGAAGTAACTCTCCCTTTAAATCTTGCAAAATAAATCCATTCTTACCACAAAAAACAATAATTTGACATGGATCCTTCCAAATATTGTCGAACTTCCTATGTTTACCTTTATCTTCAATATGTGCATCCCATTTTAAAACTTTTTCTAGGATTTTGAAATCATTTTCCTTCGTATTTTTGTCAAATACATTCTTGATCTTTTCTTGGAAATTTTGAGATTGTTCATACAGTTTTTCCCTGATTTCCTGCACTTCTATCAACTAATTGATTCTTCTTTGAAGATAATTTGGTTTCTCTCCTAGCTCCTGTAAGTACCTCATAAATGATATCCTAATTGAAACTGGGAAAGTTGCATCAACACCATATACTAACTGAAAAGGAGTGGTACCAATTGATCTCTTTGTATTGATCATATATGCCCACAAGGCAAATTTAAGCTTTGTATGCCAAGCTTTCTTATTATCCTCTAACTGTTTCTTGATGATTCTTATTAGGCTCTTGTTTGATGACTCAACCAGTCCATTACCTTGAGGGTAATAGGTTGTAGAGTGACTAAGATTTATATAATATTCATCACAAAATTTTATCAGTCTTTAGGATTTAAAGCATTGAGTATTATCAGTGATGATCCCTTTTGGACTACCAAATTTGGAATGAATATTTTCTAAAAATTGTATAACAACAAGATCAGTAACTTTCCTGCTTGGTAAAGCCTCTATCCATTTAGTAAAATAGTCAGACCTTGTAAAGATCCATTTATGTTGTGCTAAAAATGTTGGGTGAATTTTTCCTATAAAATCAAGGCCCCATTGTTGGAATGGTGCTTATACAGAAATAGGCTTCAAAGATAAAGACACTGACTTAGCTTTCGCTTCAAACAATTGACATTTATGACATGCTACAACTTCCTTACGAACATCAACAAAAACTATGGGCCAATAAAATCTTGCTCTCAAGATCTTGTTAATAGTTGCTTTCCAATAATGGTGACCGCCACATACTCCCCGGAGAAATTATTTCATCATCTACATGGCTTCATATTCAAGTAAACAATTTACAAATATACCTTGTGGATCATTCTAGAACAAATAATTATTAAGAATACAGTGTTTAACATACTTGAGTTTCAACAGTCTGACTCGAGTTTTATTTTTTCCTGGTGGAGCCTATAGATTTTTTCAATATATAAACTATATCACCATACCATGAAGAATCTTTAAAACGATTATCCACTGCTACAACTTATTCATCCTATGTCTGACAATTCCACAGTTAGATTAATCCCAAAAGTTCCAATATTTGCTTCAATGATCAATATGGCCAAGCCTTTTCCATTTATTAGCTTGGTGGGCTTAATTTTTAGATCAAATTCTAGCATTTTGGCAATCAATTTTCCCCTCCTACCATTGCTGTCAGGATGGATTAAAAGAATTTTTACCACAACATTTGATACATGGGTAATTATATGAGAATGAAGTACAAAACTATGAAATCCTTGAGTGATTTTATCAATGCATATGCATGTTTATCCATTATTTCATATTTCAGCTTAGAATCCCTCAACGCTCTGTTGAAGAAATAAATAGGTTGTTCATGGCCTTCTTCATTTTTTTGAACCAAGACATCTGAAATGGTGTGTT
>APFE030070754.1:98358-120070 GCA_000404065.3 Pinus taeda | reverse complement strand
GTAAAGTTCTTCTTCATTTGAATTAATACAATCAAATTCATTTTTCTCAACAAATTGTCTTATGGTTTGTTTCATAATCTCCTTGATCATTATGATGAATATGCTTTATGATATTGGCTTTTCAAATGCTTTAATTTGGTTTTCTTGTTTGTGTTTGCAGAATTACACTTCAAGGAAGCTCATTTGGAGTAAGGGAGCGAGGCTTCTACAAACTTGCATTGGACCCAAGGTAGGTCTAAAACACTTGTTTGCCTTTATTTTACTCGCATATTTAGAGAAAGATAGTTTTTGATTGGCTTGCTTGTCACTAGATATCTTTAGATACTAGGAAGGTCGATCTTGTCCGCAACCTCGACTCATTCCGTGTGACAGTGCCCCTCCTAGGTTGTGAAATAAATACACCAAGGAAGGTCCCACTAGACTAGGGTGAAGCAATAACCACCAAGATGAAACAAGGGAACAAGTATACAACCAATAGCAGCCTATCATTCAATTCAACTTATAATTCATACTAGAATGTCTTTAAACATTACATGAAAGCACTTGAATACAGACATTGCTAATGTACCTCACAATAGATGACCCACCTTCATCTAAACTAGATGAATGGATGCATTGACTAGAGAGTAGATGAGATTCGTCTGAGGCTAGCTATATGTGGATCATGGTAGGGTTGTTAGCTGACAAATTACATCATATAAGAAAAATTATCCTAAGGTTACTCATACATGTGGGTAGGTAACAATTCCAAGGTCTATCATTTTAGAAGTGTAAAGAATAATTAAAGGGCAAGGGAGAAGGTAATCTTTTAGGTTTCATCCTCACGCAATACATCATATTTCCTCTTGAAAAGAAGGCATGGAAAAATGAAGATCAATGAGAGAAATTAGATTCTTAAAAAGGAGGATGGGTTAAGAATAAGAGATTTGTGATTGAGGGATCGCAACTCAAATTGATCCAAGATGGTCATTTGTGAAGATGGGGACTTTTTACATGGGTCAAGAGTAAGAGACTTGTAATTTTGATAGAGGGATGGCAACTTGAATTGATACAAGATGGTCATTGGTGAAGATGGGGAATTCCCATGAGACTTTTTTACATAAGAAATATTCTAGTTTTGAAATTTTGCAAGTTGTGAAAAAAATTGATAAATTAGAAAAATTATTACAAAATTTGTTCTTCAAACCATATCTCAGGGACACTATATGATGCAACTGATTCTGTAGTCTATACCATATTTTGTACCTCATTTTTTATAAATATAAATTATTTAAAAAGAGGGTTGAAAAGAACATATGGCGGCAAAAAGGTGTCTGACCTAGACCTAGAAGTCGCATTTTGTACTCCATTTTCTAAAAGTAGAAATTATTAAAAGAAAAAGTTGTCATGACTCATAGGTTCTTAGAAGTCGCATTTTGTACTCCATTTTCTAAAAGTAGAAATTATTAAAAGAAAAAGTTGTCATAGGTTCTTAACATTGCCGATTGCCTTTAATGAAAATTGTGCATTCTACATAGTAAATACTTGATAGTCAACAATAAAAGAAATATTCTGGGCATTTCAATAAGAAAAGATTACTTACATGCTGCAAAGGCACAGCATGTCCTCCCAGTACTTCAGTAAACATATTTACATTGGAAACTCAAAACATGCAGTAACCTTTCAAATATAAAAATGCTATATTACTTTTCTCAAGCAAAGTGTTCGAGTTCAATACAACCCACAATGGCCATACCAGTTACCGCAGCACCATATATTTCAGAAAATGCTCTACTATGATGATTTAAAGAAAACAACTTCAAACAAGGAATCCCAGTTCAATAAGGAAAGCAAAAAGAAATGGAGCCAAAGGCTATATGGATTCATGAATTTTCAGTGTATTCCATACAAGATAAAACAGTGAATAATATTTAGTTGTGAACAACACAACAACAAACTGCTTTTGTTAAATTGGATCAATTAAAGAATATTCATCCTTGACTTGAGCAAACCACAATGTTTATGCTTGTGCTTACAGAATAGCAATGATAAATGATACAGCGCATTAGCATACTCGTATCAAAATCCTCCTAATAATTCTGGAAAATAGGGTCCAGTACCTGTAAGCTTATCCACTCAATACAATATGACCAAAGCTAAATCAAGCCTCTGTTCATTAATGTATATAACAGCAAACTCACAAAGAAAAACAACACAGTTTAGGTGAGGCTTGATTCTTCGGTTTAATCAGGATACAGTCAGTACAACACAATAAAGAAAGACAAAAAAGCTTAAATTTGCTAGACTGTTACGCCCTGCATACTACAATATTAAATACATAATCCACGTGCCAAAATTTGTGAATGGCTCTTACAAAAGGACAAAGACCTGAATCTTTCAACCATGCAACCCTGATATTCCTTGGAAATCAATAAGGTCATGGTTAAGCAACCAGTTGTCAAGGGAGTGGCATGCCAGGCCACCCACCAAGGTTTAATTACTCCCAAGACATGAATAAGCAGTTTGGGCCAGGTGCAAGTCCTGGGTGTTGAATAGTATCCCCCTGTCAGAATAGGCATGTCAGGCCACCCACCAAGATTCATTTCCTCTCAAGGCATGAATAACAAGTTGGGGCAAGGTATAAGTCTTGCATAACTTTAACGGAATAGTATCACACAGTAGTGGCAGCTTACCACAACGGAAGTTCTTTTTTTAATGGTTCACCATCTGAAAGCTCATTCACTTGTGCAAGCAGGCTACTTATGGTGACCAACCTCTTTGGGCCAGTTGTAATGCTTCTGCCGAGTTTAAAAGAAACACTTACAAAAAAATCTCAATGGAGATGCTATGTCTTCTGGAATGAGAAACAGATGTGGTTTTCAAAAACGGTAGGGTTTCAGTAATTACTAATGACACAAGATTTAAGGAATTTGGGAAATGACAAAGATATTCCTAACAGAAATAGATGTAATACCAGTGCATATACATATGGACTGGCTGCACTCCCACATGAATAGATGAATGTTGGTAATGCCATAAATAAATATGTGACAACGGAAGCTATCTACTGCTAGCAAATAACTAGCCACTGATAAGTATCTCAACTGACCAATGATTAACAATACTATAGCCGAAATGACATAACTATATATGTGCAAACTTTTAGTTCTTGTAGTGATCTAGGGAAATTTTCTTCGTAGGGTTTTCTTATTTTGCTGAACATTTCCAACCGAACTTAATGCATTCATACACTAGCAAGCTTTTCTCATAAAATTCACAATTTATTTCAGTAACAATAGTGAACAGCCTTCAGGACATAATTAATTCTGCTCCAAAATTGCTTCAAGGGAGTGACAGACTGCTTCAGATATCATTCAGCGCAAGTCCTGTGATTAATGGGCCGCAGAATTACTTCAAGCTGCTCAAAGGAATGTCCAATGCTGCCACAGAGGATAATCGAGCAACTCATAAATACTGACCAGGAGAAACACCCAATGACTTCCTCAGAAGGTGTACAATCTACTTCAGCGAATGGTTACTTTATGCCACAGACAAGCTTGCGTAACTTCAGAATAATATTCGGCTGTCTTGTTTCAGTGAATGCTCACGAACTACTTCAGCAAATGGTTACTTTATGCCACGGAAAAGCTTGCATTACCTCAGAAAAAGGGTTCAGAAAATGACGCGCAACCCCAATAGTATTTCGGCCTGCTTCAGATGGGCAATTTCCTCTGCTACAGGATGACCTTGGAAGGATTTGACCTTAGTAAATTTATCCTCAGAGAAATTCGGCCAGCTTCAAGGTGGTTTATTTGGCTTTTCCACAGAATTTTCCCACAAGATGCTTTTCTGCTCCTCCAGATAGTTAAATTACCTGTGGCCAGAGACAAATAATCCAATCGAATTGATGCCTCAAATGAATCCAACCCTCTTGTATTTATAGATTTCCTTGAGGGGATTTTTCTCCTTAATTAATTGAGTGAGGCTTACATCAAACCCCAACTTTGGGCATTTTTGCCCCTGTTGTCCAAACATTGGATATTTTGGGGTTTTCCCCTTTATCAAGGACTATAGCCTATGGGGATCTCCAAACGATAGGCTACTTTGTCCCTTGGGAACATTACAGTCCCCCTTTCCTGACTTGTCTTCAAGCAATGGCATGTCTGGATGTTGCCTAATTTCTACTTTAAATTTTAAGAATAGCAGGTTTCCTTCCCTCCTTACTGCTATCATATCAGCACCCCCATTTTCTTTTTGCATCCCAATGGCTATAAGATTGGCAGGGAAAATCATCATGCAATAGTCACTGCCAAGCTTTCCGCCCAAATTCCCAGTTTCAAATGAAACCGCAATGGCCATCGTATCTGATTCCAGATGGTCAGTATTATCTGCAGTTGGTGGTATCAACTTCTCAGAAATTTGATTCTGCAAGTTTGTCTCTTCCTCGGCACGGAGCAATGGAATAAAATTGCCTCTGCTTAATGCAAGAGGTGGGAGTAATTGAATCCAACCCTCTTGTATTTATAGATTTCCTTGAGGGGATTTTTCTCCTTAATTAATTGAGTGAGGTTTACATCAAACCCCAACTTTGGGCATTTTTGCCCCTGTTGTCCAAACATTGGATATTTTGGGGTTTTCCCCTTTATCAAGGACTATAGCCTATGGGGATCTCCAAACGATAGGCTACTTTGTCCCTTGGGAACATTACAGTCCCCCTTTCCTGACTTGTCTTCAAGCAATGGCATGTCTGGATGTTGCCTAATTTCTACTTTAAATTTTAAGAATAGCAGGTTTCCTTCCCTCCTTACTGCTATCATATCAGCACCCCCATTTTCTTTTTGCATCCCAATGGCTATAAGATTGGCAGGGAAAATCATCATGCAATAGTCACTGCCAAGCTTTCCGCCCAAATTCCCAGTTTCAAATGAAACCGCAATGGCCATCGTATCTGATTCCAGATGGTCAGTATTATCTGCAGTTGGTGGTATCAACTTCTCAGAAATTTGATTCTGCAAGTTTGTCTCTTCCTCGGCACGGAGCAATGGAATAAAATTGCCTCTGCTTAATGCAAGAGGTGGGAGTAATTGAAAATCCATACCATATTTGGCTTCTGAAAACAATCTCAATTCTGCAGTGTGTGCCCTGTTTGAAGTTGCGATGTGTGCCCTGTTTGAAATCTTCCTCAGATAGTCGGCATATTAAGGGCCTATTAGGAGGGTATGTATGGTTTTGCCGCTTATGCCATAGCCCAAACCGCTGAAATTGCACTGGAATGCCAACTTATTCCTTGAAAAAGACAAAGAATGTCTGGCCCTTATTATGATCGACAAGTTCAAAATACATGTCCTTACCAATTTGATCTACAAGATCTTCATCCCATGCCACTTTAATAATAGTATAAAGATGTGTTTTTGTCTTCTCTTTTCGTTTCTTCTCCTTCCCTTCTTGTTCTTTCATCAACCTTACCCACAAGTGCTCCACTATATCATCAACATTGCAAATAATCTCATCCCTATCACTTTCTCTTATATACACAAGCATATAAGCATTAGAGTATTTGGTAAATTTAAATGGTGTCGATGAATCCTGGACTATTGACGAGTTGTGGATTTAGCTGAGGAAACTCCTCTTTACCACCATATTGTTTCTCCAATACTCTCTCTACTTCTTCCTTTGTGACTCTTTCTTCATCAAACTTGTACCACTGGTCTGAGAGAGTTGGTCTAATGAAAGCGTAATAATGACTACCATGCACACCTCCACTGTGAACCAAAACACTATGAAGAGTATATAAATTGTGCACGCTTTTATCTGCATCTAGAGAAATATATTTGCCACTGTCTCTATCCAAGTCAAGTTAAAGTGGAAATTCATATCGATCATTTATCTTAACCATTGTATCTCGCATGAAATCATATTCAAATTGCTTCAACTGAAGTTGTAGTACAAGAGGAAAATCAAGGAAAAGAACGCCTTTTCTTGCATCTTGTAGTCCATACTACTCTGCATTATATTTGTTATCACCAATTTGTCAACTTCAACATACTTATCAAATGAAGCATAGACATCTCGACAACCTTTAACATCAAGTTGTAGATCATAGAATGATTCATTCCTTGTAGTTTTATAATCCACATATATGCACTCAATGTAGTTCATATGATGTCCTTCAAATAGATGATTTATTATATCCTCAACAGTTGTGCCCTTCATTTTATCTTCCAACTTCTCGCAAAGAACTCGATTTAATTCTTGCACAACATGTTGCATGAAAGAATCATACATGTCACATCGAAATGATTTTGTCAAGTCTTTAGTTGAAACACTGGTGTCATGCACAACATGTTGCATGAAAGAATCATACATGTCCCATCGAAATGATTTTGTCAAGTCTTTAGTTGAAACACTGGTGTCACTTTACTGCACTCTATAAAACATGCTCTGTAGAGCCAATGGAATGCTTTTTGACAGTATATCATTTTCATTGGTGGGCATATGATACACAGCCTTTTCTGAAGTAAGGAATATGATATAATATTTGGAGCCTAAGAATTCATGTAGCATGTTGCCCCTCGATTCTTCAGCCCAACAAAACCCATTTGCTTTTTAGAATAATATGACCAATAATCAGGTATCCTTCATGCACTGACTTCGGCTTCCACAATAAAAGTATCATCCACCAAATATACTTTTGTGGGGTCGTAAACTTCAAGTAGAGACATGAACGATGCAAATCCTCAATCGCTCTCCAAGGCATTGAACTAGTGTTGTGTTTCTTTCTTGATGGTGAAATAGTGATAAATCTTATTGACAATAGTCATACTGAAGAAAGCATATTTGCTCCAGCCATAAGGTAATGTTGCAGAATCTGCCACATCTAAACAGAGAGACAAGTGGTCAGCGTTGTTCCCTTTGGAGAATATCAACACACTCCATTTATAACCCCTCACTATGAAAACATCTCAATAACACTTCTTAATATTCAATCTGGAGACATGCTCAATCATCCAAGTGAATTTGTAAAGTGGGGGCTCCTTCATGGGTTGATTCTCTCTATTGTACTCACTAACTCGCTTTGTGTTGGTTCCAGTGTATTGGCCATCGTGCTCTGCCCAACAGGTACCGTTGATATGCTATCAAAACCATCAGATTTAAGAGATTGATTTCTTGTATCCCCCTTTACATGATATAGCCAATCAAAATGGTAAGGTGAGGGCTTGGGGTTGCTTATAGGTTCTTTGGGTTGAGGTTTTTCCTTCCTTTTAGGAGGATATAGCCATGTCCAATCATTTGGGCATGCCTTTGCCCCAACTTCAGTATCTCTTGTACCTTGTTTTTCCGCCTTGGGTTCCACATCAATGTCACTTGATCTATCTTCCCTATAGCTAGCCCAAAAATCATTGAATACTTATGTTGTGTGCCGCCCTTATCCTTAACTTGAGGTGCTTGGTCAGTCTTGGGGTCCACGTGTGTTTGACCCTTGGAATCTTTTGCAATATTTGACCCATGCAAATTGATCCCAATGCTAGTTTTCCTGGGGGCAATAAATTGAACAGGGACATGGTGATTGCTTCCTGCATTGATTCCAAGTGGGGAAGAATCTAAGACATTGCTTATTTGTGTTGCTGCCACAATTTTTCCCAAAACTCTCTGTTCTGTTGAGAAATCACTTGGGCAACAAATCAGGGTTAATTTCTCTTACTTGATAATTCCTTGTGAATATATGTTGGCATCTTATTACTTTTATTATGTTCTTTTCATCAAACAATTACCAAAACATAAACCATGAAGATCACAAAAAAGACAATGAACACAAGATATAGGCTCCAAGCCAGGGAAAAACCCCACAAGGGGGGAAACCCAGTCAACTTCTCTTCTTATAGAATTAGAAAGTGAGAAATCCAGGACCAAAAACCAAGACAAAACCTTCCACAAGATTAGAGTCAACCCTCCTTCAAGCCTTCCTCAATCAAGTCAAGTCCAATCAATTCAACGAAGGCCAAAGATCTTTAGATTAGATTCATTAGAATTTCAAACCTGTAAATTCGAAGAGTTGCCCCAGCGCCTTCACAAAAACAGAATTTTGACACTGTAGTTCACAGAGTTGCCCCAGTACTTTGCACGTGTGAACAAAGATAGACAAAAAGTTTGATTTTTCTTATTTCTAGATCTTCGCTCTCTCTCCTTTGACTCTTGCTCGCTCTTCTTTGATTTTTGCTTGCCTTCTTGCTCTTTCTTGCACAGAAATTGAAGTTGCCAAGATGATGACCAAATGAAGTTGAATAACTCTCTATATATACACATCCAAGAGGTCAAATTGTCCCTTCCAGGGCTGACTTGGTCTTGTGCAGATAAAACTGACTCTTTTGACTCAAATAAAATTCTTTTTCCTTTTTTCCTTCAAAAGTCCAAATGGGACTTGACTCCAATACAATAGATTGACTCATGACAAATATTTGTTGACTCAATAAACCCTATAAGCATGAAGAACATGCTTAACTAATGAAATAATAATAATAAGTTCATTTTCTTCTTTTGTTTTTTCATAAAATACAAGATGATACAAGTACAATAATAATTATGAAGATAGAACCTAGTTATATTTTCCAACACGTTCTCCATTGAGTCTTACCTGAAAACCCTGGGTCTGTGACATCAACCCAATTGCTCACAGGCTGGCAAGGTGAGCCAACTCTAATACCACAGTAGTGATCTAGGGCGATTTTCTTCCTAGGGTTTTCTTATTTTTCCTAGGATTTCCAACTGAACTTAATGCATTCATACAATAGCAAGATTTTTGTTGGAATCGCAATCGTCATTAGACCAAAACCCACAGGTGTTAGTCTCCGCCACAATCGACAGAGTTAGGATCCGCAAGAGGCGGTTAGTCCATGTCGCGAAACACACGGGGTGTGCTGAACCCAATGTCCAACAATCTCCCCCCGAGCACGAGCCAGGTGAGTTTCGAACTCGAGACTTGTCACTCTGATACCACTTGTTGGAATCATGATTGCTGTTAGACCAAAACCCGCAGGTGTTAGTCTCCGCTACAATTGCCAGAGTTAGGATCCACGAGAGGCGGTTAGTCCATGTCGTGAAACACATGAGGAGCACTGAACCCAATGTCCAACACTTTTCTCATAAAATTCACAATTTATTTTAGTAACAATAGTGGACAATAACTTCAAAATTCACAATGTAAAGAATGGCGATTCAGCAACCAATATTCAACCATCACTTTAACAAATATGTATCGGATCCAATACTTGCTTGAAACCCTACTAATAGTACATGAACTGGAATCAAATTGCTAATTCTACTATCTGAGGAATAGATTCGACTATCTAAACTATAAAATAGATTCTTGTAGCAGAACCGCACTTGCCTCACTGCATTCAGGACGTCACTACTCCAAAAATACTACAGGAAGGGATTCGTATGCTCTGTTTGCCTCAGGACATAACTAAATCTGCTTTAGAATTGCTTCAAGGGAGGGATGGATTGTTTCATATGTCATTAAGCGCAGATCTTGTGGTTAATGGCCCCCAGAATTACTTTGAATTGCTCCAAGGATTGTCCAATGCTGCCACAGAGAATAATCGAGCAACTTCAAAAATATTGTCCAGGGAAAACACCTAACAACTGCCTCAGAAGGTTTACTATCTACTTCAGCGAATGGTTACTTTATGCCACAAACAAGCTTGTGTCCCCTCGGAATAATATTTGACTGTCTTGTTTCAGCAAATGGTCACGAACTACTTTGGCGAATGGTTACTTTATACCCTGGACAAGCTTGCGTCATCTCAGAAAAAGGGTTCAGAAAATGATGAGTATTTCAGCCTTCTTCAGATGGGGGATTTCCTCTGTTACAGGATGACCTTGGAAGGATTTGGCCTTAGTAAATTTATCCTCAGAGAACTCTGGCCAGCTTCAAGGTGGTTTATTTGGCTTTTCCACAAACTTTTCCCATGAGATGCTTCACTGCTCCTTCAAATAGTTAAATTACCTGCGACCAGAACAAAGAAAAGTAACTAGGTAGAGTGGGATCACCTCCACCGAAACTAGTCCAAGGAGAAATAGGGTCTTAAAACCCTCAAAACCTCAAGCTCAAAGAAAAACAAAGATAAATAATCCAATCCAATTGATGACTCAAATGAATTCAACCCTCTTGTATTTATAGATTTCCTTGAGGGGATTTTCCTCCTTAATTAATTGAGTGAGGTTTACATCAAACCCCAACTTTGGGATTTTTTGCCCCAACTGCCCCAAACATTGGGTATTTTGGGGTTTTCCCCTTTATCAAGGACTACAGCCTATGGGGATCAAGAGGCTACTTCGTCCCTTGGGCCAATTAATCCCTTGGGAAAATTACAGTTCTCTATGCTTGAAAGGCTTCCCTAAATACAACAATACCAATATAGCATCCAACCACCACAACTCAATAAAATGTCTGCTAATCCATGCCAATTATGCTTTTACAAAATACAAGCATGTCAGTATCAAAAAGATTGGCAAGATTTCTGCGTGTCCTTTGCTCATTTACGATATGGGCAAGACCTAAAATAGGCATTGCTTCACTAATATAGAATGCATGGAATAGAAAATGAGGAAATAGAACAACATAGGGTAGAGCTGGAATTTGGCCTTCACCCTTAACAATCAAACACAAAATTCATAACAGTAAAATACTTTAAGTTTTAACTACCTTTCAATTTACATCCATAGAAATTTAAGGGTCATCGTCTTCTAAAAATTAGAGAATGATAAATATTTTCCAAGACAAAGTAATACAATCCATAAATCTACAATAAAGCCTCAAATATTATCCATGACCCTAAAACTCTGAAATCCCATATCAGTGATATCCATGACCCTAAAACTCTGAAATCCCATATCAGTGATATCCATGACCCTAAAACTCTGAAATCCCATATCAGTGATATTAATCCATTACTTTTACTAAAAAACTAAAAATCCCTTGACTATGCAGACAGTTCACCCCCAAAACCTGTGCCCAGAAAGGATGGCCAGAAATTAATAGATAACCTCACAATTGATGACATGAAAATGGAAAAACAGAGCTGAACTGAGCCCCATTATTGCAACCAGGCGAGACCTACAATTGGTTTCGGTTCGAATTTCACACTCTAAATGATGGTGATGCGAAATGACAACTGAGCTAAGTTGAGCACCTGTGGAAGCTCACTTAACCTGACACTGAACTTTAGCCTTTTATCCTCATGCAGAAGAAGAGAACTATTAATCTCATGACATGGATATAACTTTATAAGACATAACATTGGATCTGATCATTCGAGTAACACATGACAAGGAGGGGCAGCCTTGACTACAGTAGAGCCCAAGTCTTATTTATTCCAATTCCAAACACTCAAGAGAGACAGAATCTGTGATTTTGGCAGTACTGCAAACCCTTCAAAGCCATCTGCCCGTAGAGAACCAATGCAGATTATAGTAGAATTGAGGATGCAAATGACAGCAGGGGTGTGGGGGAACTATTATGCAAAACATAACATGTTTTGAGAAAGAACATTGTAGACATTATTTTTATTGTTTCCATCAAAGGAACGGCATAGCTTCAGCCAAGGGCGACAGAAGAGCATAATTTTAATATAACTCATGAGAAAGTATCATTGTTCCCCCCTCCCCTCTCACCCTGTGCCTGCCAACTGGGAACATAAATTTCTCCCTCAAACCTTGTCATTACCTATCAAAAAAAAATGGAAAAAATAAAACTCCAATGGGGTTCAAAATTACAATCACTGCCATAAAATCAGCAATAATCCATGACAGGTATCAGATATCAAGATTGCAGATCTAGCACACACATCAGATATCAAGATTGAAGATTAGCTTGGGATTGCACAATATTCTGAGAGAAAAGTTTGAAGGTTGGCAGAGCAAAATCAATGCAAAGAAAGACACCCAAACCATCCACAAGCGCTGTTAAGAATTGCCAAAGTTGCAAATAGTTACACACAAGGAAACAAGATTGCATGAAAGAAGAATTCAACTTTCTCTTTATAGATTAAACCCAGCAATTAATCTCACTATAAAAATCAGTGATAATAATAATGTACAATAATAACAATTCTTAGGAAATCACCTGCGATTTTGTTGTCTGCAGATCATCATGCAACAGTTGATTTTGCCCAAGCTTTCCACCCAAAAATTATACAAATTTTACTCTTCGTATTTTTCAGATCCCGTCAAATGGAACAAAACAGATTCAATGTTTGAGCAATCCCTTCCTTACCCCAATATCTTATCTCCTCTTTCCCATCAACTTACCACCCACCTGGTGTTTTTCATATATATATATATATTACACAGAATCTTCCTATATGGAGAATGGTAAAACATGGCACGCTATTAGGCAAAAATGATAGGCAGCTTGTTACCCAATTCCTAAAAGCTATGGGTTGACAATTTTGCTTCACGTCAACCCTGACAGTCTCCTCTCCAAGACCACCTGTAAAAAAACGTTCAAATTGAAAATTGAACGCAAAATTCCAAAAATGACAGGCAGCTTGTTACCCAACCCCTAAAAGCTATGGGTTGACAATTTTGCTTCACATCAGCCCTGACAGTCTCCTCTCCAAGGCCACCTGTAAAAAAATGTTCAAATTGAAAATTGAACGCAAAATTCCAGTGCTGCATGGTGGAACATTGGAATAAATTCCTTGTTTCGAATAAAACATGTTAAATTTAACCACAAAATAAATTGCAAAAGACATTAGACTGAAATCATAGAAACTGACTATCCTACAAAATCCCTCAAAGTGAATCTGGTGTTTGGATTAAATGAGCGAGCTCAAAAATAGGAGTTTGCTAAAATAAAACACATGCAACAAAGAACAATGAAATCTAACAACAACGGGGACACCTTGGACTTAACTCCTGTTTTTAAATGAAGCATGTTAAATTTATAGACAAACAAATAGCAAAAGACATGAGCACTGCAATCTTAGAAAATCTCTGCTAGAAAAACATCAGTGTGAATCTGCTGTTACGATTAAAATCTAAATAAGGCAAAAATAGGCCTCTTCGCAGAGAATCAGGAAATAGAATAACCCAACAGACTGTTGAGAATCACAAGAGATGGTAAGAGTCAAGACAATAGAATGGAACCAAACACAAACCCTAAATCTGCAATAAAGATAACAAAAAAACAGCAGTAGGGCACCACAACGCTCACAGAGAAATCAGGCAAGAGTGCAACCCTAGATAGAGAAAACCCAGGAACAAGTTTGCTAGAGAGAGAAAGCAACCCAACAACAAGAGCGAGTGCAACACTTGATGATGCCCTTAAGAAAATTACTTTATTAAGATTGAATGAATCACTTGAATGATAAAATACAAATGAGAGTTGGGTATTTGACAATTTGCACACAACTGAAGAGTTGATGCTTTCCCCAATGGGATTTTTGAACCTACATATACAAGATCAACCTTAGCCAAGCCTGCAAATATAATAAAGATATGATATAAGGTTGGACGTGGCCAAGGTAAAGATCACACCCCTATTTTCAACACCCCCCCTTAATGTGTAATAAGGGCTGCCAAGAGAAGATGTTACATATCATCTCCATGAAAGCCATGTCTCTCACAGAGATCTCCAATAAGATCTTAGGCAGCATTAAACATGCAGCAGAGTGTGAATGGTGGACAATGCTTCATTTTAGTGAGCATATCAAAGCTTCGTTTTAGTGAGCATATCATCAACCTCGGTTAAAAGGGCCCAAGGTGGAGAAGACTTCCAATGATGCTCCAATCCACCTTCTAGGGCAATGAAATTGACTTCATCTAAAAGGGGATGTGGGCCACTTCGGCATAGGCATTAAGCTGGACAAAGAAGAGGAGCTGGATTAGATGGATTGATGAAGAACGTCTTCATCATCATCGAATACTCAGCTACTAGAAGAGTATTGGAAGCAGTATATAATGTAGGAGAATAAACTTTCACAAGATTGGAGTCAGGCAAGTCATAAATAAGGCCCTTGTCATCATCATTTATCTGCCTAGTCAACAACGGAAGAGTGCATGAAGAAACAATCGAACGGTTAAGAGGAGGACCAACATCAGAAAGTCGAGGATAAAGATCCATTGAACATGTTGGGAATCATCTGCAGGACAATAATTTGTAAGAAGCCATGGGAAAAATCCTAGCAAACCATGAGCAGTAACTTCATCAAAGATGGCTATCTGCATTCAATCACTCTGAGTCTAATTGAAACTTCATTTTGGCACACCAAAATGTCACAGTTTTTTTTTAGTTCTCATTATCACTTTCCACTCGGAATATGGGCCCATGCACTTCATCTAAAAATTCTGAAATGCACAATTAACAGTTTGTTTCATACTATTTCTAACATGGAATAAGACCTTGAACAACAAGAGTAGGTGTTGGAGTAATTTCTTTGAAATTTTCAGTTTGAATTTTTGAATGATGATAGTCCAGATTTGAAGAGTTTATTTTTTATTGCAGATATACCAAGAGGTGCAGGATCCAAACAAACAAGAAGTTGTGTACCAGTCCCCACTGTCTGTGACTGGGCCTCTGGATGGGGTTCCTGTGGCAGCACGATACCAATCCCTGGACATTATTGAACGGAAGCATCTTATTGCAAGGAGGAATAATACAACATAGTGTTATGATTTTGCATTGGTAAACAGTTTGTATGCCTCATTATGTCTTATCCTTCAACATTTACTTTGATAAATGAATATAAGGCCCATGATTTTGGAGAATGATATCTGCCAGTCTCAGAGACCACTTCTATACACATTGCACAACCTAAAATCTCATTCCAGATGTCCATAATGAGAGACCCTGGCCTCTCTCTCCTAGAGAGCCGAACTTGTATGTGTTCTGGCATGATCCCTTTTTCTCCTCTTGCAATGTCAAGATTGTCTCTCATGTGTACTGCTGTTAGATTCAAATTTTGTATAAACATGTTGAACGAAATTATCCCCAGATATCTCCAATAATTTTTCCGGAACATACACTTGAATTTTTTTGTTAAATTCACTTGTTAGTGATGTTGCAGCACATGATTATAATATTTCTTATGTTATCTGTTGTTATGTGATGTCATGTAAAATAAATTTTCCTTATACAGTGAAGTTTTCTTATTGTAGGTTTTTGAGACATCATTGCAGCGCATTTGGACATTTGGCCTTCAGAATGGAGATACAAGCAATGATAAAGTTGAATTCAAAGCTTGGGAGCTCATATTTTCTGAGAAGCAGGGCACCTGGGAAACTCCACTAGTCACTGCAGCGCAAACTGTTGCAACAAATGATGTAGAAATGGTAGCTTGGTGCATGGAGATAAGCACTCCAATTCCCTATGTTGAAAATACCGAGAGGGGTGAATCAATATTTCACTTCAATTAGTTAATTTTAACTTCACAAAGCATTAATTATCATTAGCAGTATATCAAAACATAAATCAGCAACACCATTCAACAGTGCACAACATCAAAGACAGTACACAAGATTTTAGGTGGAAACCCTTTCGGAAGTAAAACCACAGAACACTTTTAATATAGGTATTTAATTATTACACCAACAAGAAGCTCCAACTTCCAAGATTTCTCCAACAACAACTGGAAGAAGGCTTCAACCCCCTAATTTACCAGCTCCAACTGGAAGGACGCTCCAATGACCTGATTTACCAGCTCCCACTGAAAGGATGCTCCAACACCCAACACAAGCTCCAACCTGCCCTAGCACCATCCTGCCACCTTGAAGTGTTCTCAGGTTCCAACCTAAAGGAGACTCCACTCTCTGCCTTGCACCACCCTGCCACCCTGAAGTGTTCTCAATGTCCAACCTGAAGGAGACTCCACTCTCCGCCTTGCACCACCCTGCCACTCTGAATATAATAAGATTGATTATGATAAATGCGTTGTCCGGCACTTGATCATTATACAATACAGCCACTGCTCCAATCACTATCCTAGCACATCAAGTCATCTGCTCAACATGTCAAACCCTAGCAGTATCTCAAACTCTGGTAGTAGACGGCATACATACTTTGATCATTAATACTATCAAACTATCATTCAATCAGCATGCCTGGCTTCTGCACAATATTTAGTTGTGAACGCAGCAGTGCATCGACTCTCAATATTAGACTTCAATATCAAGCCTTAGCAGCAAAACCATTATCATTTGCATACCCTAGCAGCATCAATCATTCTAGCTCATCAACATATCATCTCATAGCAGCAACCTCTGATACACAAACACACTCAGCAATGGCATATGCAAGTCTCATGCCTGAAACCCTAGCAGCAAATCAAACTCTAACAGGCTCTTTCAAGCAATAAACCATTCTGGCCAAACATCTCAGACCAACCACATCCTTTTCAACATTCCAATACAATACATAATAATCAGTATGTACAGAAAACCCTAGTAGTAAACAACTGGCATAATCCCAAGCTCATTGACAAAGCCTTCGCTCAAGACATAATCAACACCTCTGCCAAATACATCAGCTTGGACACGCTGCTCATAAAACAACTCTGTCAAACTCATCAACTCTATTAAACCCTAGCAGCCACACTACGACATTTCAAGACTTATTAGCAATATATGAACTCTGGTTGTCAAAGCTGTAAGCAGCAATACTGGACAACTGAAATTCAGCCCTCTGCAGCATATTTATATTTAAAACTCTGTCCAATTGTGTTTAGCGTGTTTAGCATATTTCACAACCTCTATTCTTTTATGGCAGTAGCATACAATAGCATAAATATTCACTAAGCAATACAGAGGCTGTACAATGTCATAGCTGTAGGACACCACCCTCAATACGTATCAGACACAGCATTCATAGGCATACATTTGATCATGCACGTACAGGAATATACAATTAGTCTTCGCATTCTACTATTTGTACTTGAGATTTCATAGCATAGTTAGAACACCAATCATAAACTAGACTGATTTAGTATCCGTCAGACTGCTCTTGAGGAAGCCTTGCCCAGATTACTAAATCCTTCAACCGTGGTCAACGGGAAACCTTTTACAACAGCTTAAAATTATACTGACAATCAGCCCTTCAAAACAATTCATGAATGATCATAACAATTGTTCCTTTATAGACTTCTGTTAGTTATTGAATAAGCCCTTGCTCAGAACTTGATGCAGCCTCAGAAGCTTCTAGACATAACTCTGTCAATCCTTTAAGATCTGGTACAATTGACAAATCTTGGCTCAGCCCTAGATAAGCCCAAAGGAAAGCCTTAGGTTTCACTGCCAATGTCTTGAGATAGAGTCACAGAATTGGGGCTTAGACTGCCCTAAATCACCTCAGAATTGAATGCAAAGCAATGTCATAGGGAGGCTGAGATTAGGGCTCCTGAGCCTTGTAACACATCTGTAATTTTCCTTCAAGTGGCCTTACTCCAGTCTCTGATTCAACAAATGAAATGATGCAGTGATGCTCTGCCTCAGAAGGGTTTTAAAACATAGACATGTGCTCCCTCAAGCATTGGACCCAACCACAGAGAAACTCCTGAATATAGGCCTTGGATTAGGCTTAGATTATGCTTCAAGAAAATGACTTATAGCTTCTGTAAATGTACTCCTACTACAAGGCCAAATGGTGACCTTTGTTCCGTGCATAAGAGCCTCAGACTGAGCTCAATCAGACTTTAAGATTTTCCTTAGAAAAGTGACGAGATGCCTCAGGCAGGGGCTTTAGAAAGGGCCGCAATACAGTCTTATGACAAGTGCAAATCTAAGCTCAAAAATGTGAGTAGGTGCAAGAAAACAGCCTTAGAATTTATGCGAAATATCCCACAAAACTGCTCCAAAATCACCCACAGATGTCCACTTTGGGAGGGGGTTTCTAAAGGGGCCAACATGGCCTTATTTCATGGAGCCAACTTTACATAATTCAACATTTGAGTTTTAAATTTGAAACTTTTGGAGCCAATATTTAAGGCTGACTTATCCTCCAATTATTTGAGACATTTTTCTCAATAGAAAAACTTGAACATAAGCCAAACTTGATTAGGATATTCCTCAACAAGCCCAGCACAGTTTTAACAAAATTTCTTTAAGAATAATTGCCATTAATTAACCAAACATTAAGCCGCCTTCAATCATTCAAATTTGGGGACCTTGGCCACACTTTCGGGGCACAAACTTTGAGCAATCATATCTCCTCAACCGTGAGGAGTTATTAGACATGCCGCCTACTATTGGAATCGGCATGACGAGGAGAATCAAATGAAGATGGTCTAGTTTGCAAAGACATTGATTTTCCCTGTCATTTTCTCCATCAAAGGCAGAGCGTCATGACCACACTGCAGGGGCTTGCTTCCTTCTTTTCCTTTCCTGACATTGGAACTTCCAATCAATGCAATCCATAGATGAGTATCTAGAGCATTCAAAGACCGTTGTTGGCATCAATGACAACACCATTCAACACCCTAGTGGACGGAATATTTTAGTGGTGGCAAATGATGTTACACATAATGCAGGTTCTTTTGGTACAAGAGAAGATGCCTTTTTTGCTTCTGTCACTGATCTTGCTTGTCAAAAGAAATTGCCTTTCATTTTTTTGGCTGCCAACTCTGCTGCAAGAATTGGAGTAGCAATAGAAGTCAGAGCTTGATTTAAAGTTGGATGGTTTGATGAGTTGTCTCTGGACCGTGGGTTTCAGTATCGTTATCTCAGTCCAAAAGACTATAAGCTCATTGATCTGTCTGCAATAGCACATGAGCTAAAGCTAGAATCTGGTGAATTCAGATGGATTATAGTTGACACCATTGGTAAGATGGACAAGATATGGAGTATTTATCAGGCAGTAGAGCAATTGCAGGAGCTTATTCAAGGGCATATCAGGAAACTTTTGCATTGACATGTAACAGGCAGAACAGTTGGTATTGGTGCAGACCTTGCAAGGTTAGGAATTCACTGCATTCAGCGCTTGATCAACCTATAATTCTCACTGAATACTCAGCTCTAAATAAGCTTCCTGGATGGGAAGTGTATAACTCTCATATGCAATTAGAGGCCCAAAACTCATGGCAACAAATGCTGTAGTTCATCTAACTGTATCTAATGATTGAGGTGTCTCAGCCATATTGAAGTGGCTTAGCTATATTCCTCCATATAAAGGCGGTCCTCTTCCTATTGTGAAGCCTCTGGATCCTCCAGATAGACCAGTTGAATGTGCTCCAGAGAATTCATGTGATTCTTGTGCAGCTATTCGTGGTGTAGAAAATAATGGCAGGTGGCTCGGTGGCCTCTTTGATAAAGAGAGATTCACAGAGACATTAGAATGGTGGGCAAAAACAAATGGTTGATGGGCAAGCGCAGATTGGGGGCATCCCTGTGGGTGTTATTGCTGTTGAGACCCAAACAGTGATGCAGGTAATTCCCGCAGACCCTGGTCAACTTGATTCTGCTGAGAGAGTAGTTCCTCAAGCAGGCCAGGTCTGGTTTCCAGATTCGGCATGTAAAATGGCACAAGCCTTGCTAGATTTTAACAAGGAAGAGCTTCCTCTGCTCATCTTGGCAAACTGGAGAGGGTTCTCTGGCAGTCAAAAGGATCTTTTTGAACTTTGAAGGAATTCTCCAGGCTGGATCTACCATTGTAGATAATCTCTGCACATACAAGCAACCTGTGTTTGTTTACGTACCAAAAACAGGGTAACTGCAGGGAGGAGCATGAGTGGTAATTGATAGCAAAATTAACTCAGATGAAGTTGAAATGTATGCAGAAACAACAGCAAAAAGTGGCATACTAGAATCAGAGGGAATGATTGAAATCAAATTCCATAAAAAATATCTCCTTGAATGCATGCATAGGCTTGATCCGAATCTCATTTCACTTAAGATGAAGTTGCAGGAAGCCAAGGATGATCATCCCTGGGCTGAAGTAATACAACAGCACATCAAAGCTCGGGAAAAACAGTTGCTTCCTTTTTATAAGCAGATTGCCATCAGATACGCCAAGTTGCATGACACAACCTTCAGAATGGCAGCAAAATGGGTTGTGCAAAAAGTTATAAAATGGGAAGAGTCATGAATCTTTTTCTACAAGAGATTGAACCGAAGACTGACAGAGTTTTCTTTGATTAAGAATGTAAGAGATGCTGCTGGAAACAACCTATCTCATAAATCAGCTTTGCATTTGATTAAGCACTGGTTCTTGGCTTCAAAGGTAGTGATTATGGAGAGGAGTTATAGAAAGATGATGCTGCTTTCTTGGCTTGCAAAGATGATCCCAGCAAATTCAAGTCCCATTTACAAGAATTAAGAGCGCATAAAGTGTGCATACAGCTATTGGATATAGGACGTTCTAAGGCAGAGTTGCAAGCATTGCCTGAAGGTCTAGCTGCTCTTCTAAAAAAGGTAAATTTGTGGTTATTTTTCTTTAACAAAGGATTAGATATGATTCCTGGCTGTTAAGCACTGTTGATTTGGGGTAGCATCGGACGTGCTCTAGGCCTCAAATTTTGCAGGTAGGCTTGGGCACATGCATTCCAAAGAACCCAAAAAGTATTTTGGGAAATTCCACCCATAAGTGATTTTATTAAAATAATTAATATTTTTAATGGGATTCCTAAGTCTAAACTTAGGAAAATTAAAATATTAATGGGTATTAATCTAATCATGGGTGAAACTTCTAGAAAAAGACACAGATCAAACCAAAACAATATGAGCCTTTGATTAAGATTTAATCTAGGCCATTGGTTGTCCAACAGGAAGATATAAGAAGGGGCTTGAGGGTCATTTGGAATATAGACTGAGAGATCAAGGAAATTGATTTTCTGAAGTGAGATGTTCTTAGGAGGAAAAATCAAGTGAAGAGATTTCTTGTAGCAGAGGGGCAGTGAGAATCCAAAAGAAAGAATTTACGGAGAGTACGAGGCAGAAAGAACAAAAAGACGTCCAGAGGAATGCTGACGCTGGCCCATGCAGTACTGACATAGAGGTAGCGCAGTCCTTGAGGGGAAGTCGAGTTTCCTGCTAAGCGAAATCGAAATTCAGTTGCCGGAATCCGGGGTGTGAGTCCGGAAGGCAAAAGTTCGATTTTCTGAACCAGTAGAGGATCCGGAAGAGGGGCAGCATAATACCCAGCTAGGGTGATGCAGAAACTATCGGGAGTGACGCAGTCCTGTGCAAAGGCCACGCAGAGGGTGACGCAAAGCCTCTAGTTCAGCAGGATCAGTCATTGATTCTCTAGTGACAGGGTGAGATCATTTCAACAGTGTTTTGCTCAGTATTCTCTCTGTATCGGAATGTTAGTTGAGCATCCTAGAATTGTACTTAGATTTTCTCTTGCATAATAATAAAACCCTCAAAGCTGCTGCATCGGTTTTCCCACATTGGGCTTTTCCAGGGACTATTGTCCAAAAATAACGGTGTCCTATGTGTTTCTATTTTCCTTGCTCAGTTTCTATGTTTCAGAATCATATTTAATTTGGTGTAGGCTGCTTCAGTAATTTACTTCAATATTTCATGAAGAAATCTAAAATAAGTTTGTAATGTAATTTACGATCTAGGCGAAGTAGATTCAGCTAGTTGCAGTAGGATTCCTGAGATTGTTAGATCTAGGAATTTTCACATGGTATCGAACAGTGTTACTTGGGAGCGAGAGCGAAAGCGGGGGGCGGGAGTGAAAACGGGAGCGGGAGCGACATTTTCAGAAGCTCTCGATTTGGGAGCGAATCCCGGAGCGTTT
>APFE030070754.1:62256-75181 GCA_000404065.3 Pinus taeda | reverse complement strand
TAGACCTTAATTAATACCTAATAATAATAATTCATAAAAATAGTTGATGAAAATAGTAATGGCTATTATCATAATTATTATTGTAAATGTTGTAATTAGATACTAATTATTATTATTATTATCATACTTAAATTATTATAGTAATGCTATTAACTACTAATTATTAGAATAGGAGAGGGATATCTACCAACTGATTGCTATACCTGAGATGTATTGGTGATCTTAATTTCTCTGATTAAGGGAAGCCAATTTCCACTAATCTCAATACCATTGTCCCTGTTGAGATTATGCGGAAGTTTGATAGTTTCAAGAGCTTCCCTAATCTTTCGCCTATGATGTTGTTCTTCCCTTGCGACAATTGAGGCGTTTTCCAAGCAGATATGGTGCTTAGTCTTTGAGGAATGTTCTGCCAACGCTAAAGCACGAGACTTTTCATTCTTAATATCAGCGCCATGTTCCTTGAGTCTTGTCTGCAAGGAGCGCCTGTTTAACCAATGTAACTTTTTCCACAAGGACAATTTATTTTATAGACCCCTTTAAGTTGATGTCTATCAATATTATCTTTGACCAACCTCATACCTTGCCTAATAGTTCCAGGGGCTGAGAATTGCGTGATTATGTTTTTCTTCCTTAGGATTTTAGCAATCTTATCAATTACTCCTTGAATATAAGGTAGAAATACCCTACCACATTGAGGTTGGTCTTGAGCTCTAGGTTCATGAGATAACACCCTTCTTTCAGCTTTCTCTATTGCTATTTTAATTTCTTTTTCTTTGTAGCCTATACTCTTAAAGGTTGAAACTAAATGTTTCTTCTCTTCATTCAAATGCTCAGAGTTAGAAATACGAAGGGCTCTGATAGCAAGAGTGTTTAGAACACCAAACTTCTGGGCTAGGTGATGGTGGGAATCCACGTGGAGGTAGCTTTCTATTTGGGTTGACTTCCTGAAAACCTTATGCCCTAAATAGCCATCCTCTTTCCTGATTATGAGTATGTCTAAAAATGGGATGCTCATGTTTTCTTCTAGCTCCATAGTAAATTTTATTTCTGGAGAGATAGAGTTTAGGTGAATAAAAAACTTGTGAAGCTCTGTTTTACCATGTGTCCATTTTATATTGGTATCATCAACAAATCGCTTCCACCAAGCTGGCTTCAAAGGGTATGATTCAAGGGCTTTCTTTTCAAAGTATTCCATATATAAGTTTGCCACTATTGGTGAAAGGGGTGATCCCATTGCCACACTAGAAGTCTGCTCATAATATATTCCTTGGAAGGTGAAAACAGTTGACCACAAGCAGATTTCAGCCAATCTTGCAGATCCTGGATTAGTAACATCTTTTATAACCTAAATGGCTTCATCAAGAGGAATCTTGGTGAATAAGGACACTACGTCCAAGCTAACAAGGATGTCATCACGTTCTATCTTCTCATTTTAAATAAGATTCACATTATCATGGGAGTCCTTGATGAAAGAATCAGTATTCCCGACAAGGGGCTTAAGGATTTTAGCAACATACTTAGCGAGTTTGTAGGTTGGGGAACCAATGGTATTAACTATTGGTCTAAGAGGAACCCCTTCTTTATGGATCTTTGGTAACCCATAAATTCTAGGGATAGTTTCACAAGAAGGGATTAATTTTGTCTTTAATTTTTCCTCAAGGCTGGAATATGAAATTGTCTTTTTTACCTCCTTCATAATCTTGGGGATGGGATTATTGTTCAGCTTCTTGTAACTGCCGCATCTAAGGTGTTCATTCATTTTACATACATAGTCTTCTTTATCCAAGATCACAGCTGCTCCTCCCTTATTTGCCTTAAAAACCACAATTTTATCATTGTTCCGCAAGGATTTAAAGGCTCTTTGTTCTTCTTCACTTAAATTACTTTTGGGAATTTTGGCCTTTCTCATAATGAGGGAAAACTCTTGGCTTAATGTTTATTTATCTTCCAAGGAAGGTTATTAATCCCATCCTCTATGCTACATATCATATTCTCAATAGGAAGGTTTTTAGGAGCAACTGCAAACCCAAAACATTTGTTGAGAACACTAATGACTTTGGGACCTAATTCTTGGGAAGACAGATTAACCACCTTTCTTTTTAGTTTTGTCCTTAAACCCTGATAGCAGTTGCTAATTCCGGAGCCATCTGCATTATGCGTAATTCCCTAATCATGTGTATTAACGTTCTCTAAACCCTTGTTGTTGTTATCGCTGTCTAGACCTTGCTTAGTGCCGCTTGTGCCATCTGCGTCTAGACAGTGATAACAACAAGGAACCAAACCAAAAAACCAATCGACCAAAAAATACATAAATATTCAAATTTTGAAAAAAACAACATTATTTATTTATATTATATGAATTTTATCTTATTATACAAGTGCTATAACCAGCATTAGTATCTGAGATCTAACTTTGAATCACAAATAATCACAAGGGGCTCTATTTGGCTTCTACCGTTCACAAAAAAAATCATGCCACAACAAATACCTACATATCATCAAAATTATTGCCTATATTGGGATCCTCATCATCAATATCAATCTCTAAGCAATAAAATAAGATAGCAAAAGCTTAAAATGTCAAATCGAGATTTTGTTTGAGTGATGGGCACATTTTTACTAAAGTCATGATTGAGGAGTTTAGCAATCAATGCCACCAACATCAAGGTACATAGAGGGCTTGGTTCTCTTGATTAAATGCTAGTTATATACCTTCATACGTGAAAGAATCCAATGGAAACATTGAGATCCCACCAACCTTGAAATCCTAAAAAAAATTTTGTCTGTTGGATTTTGAGTGGGATTTAAAATTTTACTTTCCCTATATGAAATCCAATGAGGTTGAAACCACTCTCAAATATCTTGAAACAATTAATGATAATGTTAAAAAATTAAGTAAAAGTGACATTCTCCTTTATCTTTCATTTCATTTCCTTTATATTTCATAAAGGATATAATTTATAAAGGATAAAAATGAAAGATAAAGGAGAATGTCACCTTTACATTAAGAATTTAACATTACCATTAATTACATGGCATTAGTAGGGCCCTGTAGTTGAATACTAGACTTCCCCACTCATAAATTATTATTTTTAGGCACAAGCACCCCTTATGCGGAAACACACCCCCCACATTAGGGAAGTGTTTACCCAAGTTTCCCCAAAAAGGGGACATGGGGAAATGTTTTCCGATGCATCCCCATGTCCTGGGAATGTAGGAAGTGTGGGGAGAGTGCGCCCCGCCCTAGGGGATCATCCCCTTGGAACACTTTATGCAACCCGTGCTTTTACTAGTACTATTGTTATAGTTACAAATGTCCTTAAGGAGTCCAAGGACTCAAAGCCAAACGTTGATGTCAAGGATCGCATTTCCAATAGTGGTGATGAGTTCACGGACTAATCAAGTTTATCAGAGACATGTGGTAGGCTAGTAGCTTGTATCATGTTAATTTTTGGACTTTAGGGGCCATTTAAAGCCTCGTTGATAATATATTATTTTCATAAATGTATTGCACTCGATGCCATTTTTATATATTCACCTTACATGGTATATACATAAGCAAACTTTATATATTTTGTCTCTAAAGGTTTGGAATCTTAAAATATTTTTTTCCTTGATATTTTTAAATTTTATATATTTTTTAAATAATTTTAGTCATTAAATTCAAATCAATCCGAGTCATAGTCGATTATAAGTTAGAATCCAAGTTGAGGCTCAAATATTCCAAGTCCGAATTTTAAAACATTGGGCAAGACACCACCCTTCAAAAGCATTATGTTGTTTTGTCAATTTTTGAAAGGCATTTGACTCAGTTCCAAAGGAGGCCTTATTCAAAAGACTTGGAGATAGTGGCATCTGAAATACTCCCCACTATTATTATGAATGTTTATGAATTTGTAATAGGCCACCTCCACACAGTGCGTGGTTTGTCAAATTTTAACAGGAGAACCATTGAGATGAAGCCTCTCACCCACTTTGTTCAAGATATACATAAATGAGCTAAAATCCTTTCTACGAGAGCACATTCAACCGAAGGATGGATGCCTCTTTCACAATGTCTTCATATCCATTCTACTCTTCATTAACAATATGGTCCTCCTATAGCTTCTACTCCAAACTGTCTCTAGATAAAGCTAGATGCCTTAGCCAAGTTTTGTAGTCTTTGATGGTTGATAGTCAACCTTAGTAAAACCAAGCTTAATTTTCAATGGCTCAAAGAGTGTCCTATTTGATTTCCATTTTTACTTTCAAAGTGGGGAGATTGAGTCACCACCACTTACATGTACTTGAGTGTTTAGCTTTCAAGGTTGCAATTTAATTTGAGACTAACTCTCCAGCCTCAACAAGGGATATGGCTCCATAGCCCTTCTATAATGTTAGTGTTTTCAACATCCCTTTTAGGACATTCAATCCAAGATGGAGCTTCCCAACAACCTTATCGAACTCATGGTTTCATACAACTCCAAGGTTTAGGGACCACGTCTAATAAAAGACAATGTTGTCATGTCCCTTTCTAAGTGATCATCAAAGAGGCAAAAAAGGGGACCCATGGTATCTGCCCATGTTGATTTTTGTGTAGCATCAAGAGGTATTCCTATATGCCTAAAAGACCTCCAAGTTGGACTAGAAGAATTATAAAAAATTAAAATAAAAATTATTTTTGGAGTGACATGCCGGCCCAGGAAGACAAGTTGGCCCAATCTATGAAGGGGTGTGTCCCTTGGGTTATCACACCCATTTGACTTGTATAAATAGACATTGTGATATCTCAATTCCACAAAATGAAGAGCAAGTTTTCTTCTCTTTGACTAGCACTCTTGGACAGTCGCAAGTGTGGAGAAGGAGGATCCATTTGACCGAGTTGATTGGTCATTGACCAAGCTTTTGAATCGATGTTTGACCAAATTTTTGACTGGGCATTGACTCGGACCACAAGATTGTTTACCGCAATTGACCACAAGGTTGTAGCTAACCGCAGGGCCATAATTGACTGCACTACATTCTAACCATACAGTTTGACCAGTTTAACCAATGAGTTCAGAAATGATTTCTAACAAAGTTGCCCAGGGTTGACTAGTATGAGTTTGACAAGGTTTGACTAGTAATTGACTTAGATTATTGACACAGCTTTCCAGACAAAATTGTTAATTTTGTAAACCTTGTTGAAGAATAAGTTCTCCTAAGAAAAGTTGTAGGGTTTTTCTCCCAAAGTTGGGTTTCCTAAGGTAAAATTTGTTGTCTTTATTGTGCATGGTTGCCTTTCTATGATCTTTACTTTTTTCGTTGCATTTACTGTTGAGATTTTCTAAAGTGTAATTATTCAATGATAGTAATGGATAAATACTAGTTGGAAACCATTAGGAAGCAATTATCTAGCAGAAAATCATATTCTAGTATACATCTTGTAGAAATTTCAACAAATATTTCAGATGACCCATGGTATTTGGATAGCCCATGGTATTCGCCTATCATATTCTGATAACTCGTGACTTTAAAGGGAAGAGTAGAGCTCTCTCATGAACAAAAATTGGTTACTTGTCTCCTATTTGATTTGAGAGCTCTCGTAGCTTGGTGCAAGGGTGTGAACCCTAGTGAGGATTAGTCTTCGGTGGTGAGATATCCACCCTAGTTGATTTTAGATTGGTTCGGTGGTGAAATTATCCACCCTAGCCAATCAATATTTGTTTTGGTAGTGAAACTATCTACCCTAACTGGTCTAAAGGTGGAGCCATTCAGGTTTCACGTTAGTGCATCAACGAGTTTGTTGGAGAGGCCATTATCAACCATATATATATTCAGGCATTTGTTCCATCTTGTTGGTGCTTTATCAGGTTCTCAAATCACATTTGGCATGTATTTTCATATTCATATTTAATATAATAAGGCTGATTTGTGTTGCTACTTTGGAAGATTTCTTGTGCTGATTGTCAAATAAGGGTTTCGTGATAAATTGTATGTAATATGTTTGACGAAATGTCCTTACCTTGATAATTAGCAAAAATTCATTTGTCGTCCCATATTTTCAAAGTGTTTAGTAAAATGTCTCAATGAAAATTTTGAAGATACTGCAAAATCTAGATTGGGATATTACATACATCAAGATATAGAGTGTTCAAGTTCTATTGCTTTGTCGCAACATCCATTCCAAGAGGACTATTCTCAAGCAAATTATCTAAGCTAACTTTGCAAGTCACCCTTTATGAATTTCGGTGATCTTGGCACTGGTTTCCCTCCTTCATCATGTCAAAAGCTCCATCAATTCTATTACTGATAGAGATCAATACCCTTACCTTGCCTATCACTCCTCAGAGACCACGGCCACTGCCTCTATTGTATCCTCCTAATACAACCATTATGGGTTTGTTGAGGTTACATGCCTATTGAAGTTAGTAGGCTTCTTAATGGGTGGGCTCCCCCCATTTAGATATTGCTTGAATACCCATGGCCATCTCCTATCCAACAAGCAAAACCTAGACATGGCCTTTAGAGAGGGCATCCACCAAACGATACATTCAGGTCACTTGCATAGATCCACCCCACGAGCTCAAGCCCAAGATGGCCTTCTATGCAAAGCATTTCCTAGAGATGAGAGATGGCCTCATTACCAAACCAGCCTATACTCTTTGCCATTGGATGCATGTCTTGAGGATCCCTCTCAACCAAATCAAAGTTAGTTCTCATCAACTTTCGATGGAAGCCAATCACCATGTTTCACAAGTGAATAGGACTTGTCGACTCTACTACCTATAAGAGATTAAGACAAAGGAGCATTTCATTTTTTGAAGCCATGTCTATTATGAGATTTGAGGTCTATTCTGCCACCTTTCTAGGGAGTTCCAAAACTCCTTCTCAATCTTCTTCAAATACTTAGACCAGCAATGATTTGTTTATACATGAGAGAGGCTTCTAAGTTACGATCATTTATGCTTAGACCACCCACACCACCAAACACTACCAGTAACCAGGATGATTACCTACTTCTACCTAGTGCTCACACCACCACCAAAAGATAGGCAAAGAGCAGCTTCACCACCTCTATTTTAAAATTCATGAGACCTTGGGGATACCCTCGACCTCCGCCCATGAGACCTTTGCAACAGTGTGAGGTCTAAGCTCAAGACAGTGCTTTCGTTCACAACAAGCCCCCTCCTCCATCTCAATGAAAAGCAGTGTCTTCTATGCAACATGTTGTATCAAATCTTCCAATACTTCAAGATTATCCAGTGCATTAGGACAATCATCCATCGAGGATTTCTTCACGTCGGCCTTAGATAGTAGGAGAGATCCATTGATTATAAATACAAATTCAAAGGTTAGCAGCTTCCCCCCCATCATCATTAGCAAGAGGTGGCTCCTCTAGGTGCCTCAAAACAAGACATTTCTTTCAAGTTCTTTGAAGGGTTTTTCTCTTCTATGGAACCCCTAGCTTTATATCTTTTTGTTTCCTTGAGGATAGATTTTGGATCCTAGTTCTTTGACATCAAAGGATAGATATGTTGGATGGTGTTTTCATTGATGTCAACTCCAGGAACTTGACTAGGTTTGACTTTGATTAAAACACCATCCATTGATGTCAAACAGTCGATGAACGCTTCTTATAATTGTTTGGATTACATCAAGTTGGAAGCTCCATCGTTGGATGGTTGAAAACCCAAGTCCTAGGATTTGGATTCCCTAGACTGTGGACATAATGGGACCTTGTCGAGGGTTGTTGAATTGGAAAATCATTGATTTTGGTTTGGAGATCCACGTCATTGGATTTTCCTCGAAAGGATGTTTCCAATGGTATGTGGCATGCCACGTAGTTCTTCACAGTTTGAGAGGTATTCAAGGTTGAAATTGGGGAACCCAATTGGTGGGCTAAAGCCCCACGGGGTGGTGTTATAGCACACATTTGTTGTTTAATAATTATTAAGTACCTAGCATAAGGTTAATTACTATTATTAATGGATTTATTATAAGGGATTATATTATCCTTCACCCTTAGCAAGTGCACTTAACCATTTAAATAGTGAAGAACATATATATATCTCCCTCAAGGCCAGCGGCCTTCCTATCTTAGACCATAAGGCACATATCTCTCAAAAAAAAAAAAAATTAACACTCATGGAACCTCTCCCTTCCTCCGATGGTTAGCTTCTAGGGACCCCTATCCAAGTCTATAAAAGGAAACTTAATCCTCTCCCAAATCACATTAAAACTCAACATGTCTTCATAAAAGAATGCTCTGAACTTTTCAGCTTATCTGAGGATTTCTGAGGCAAATAGAAGGGTTCAAACTTCCTGAGGAGGCAGCGAAGATCTCTGAGGTAAGGACTATTTTTTTTGTTTTTGTTAAGGCTACATTTGATTGCAGGACAAGCGAAGTTCTTGGGTAGATGAACCTTGTGTCTCAGCCTCCATTCTGAGCATTTTTTGTGCACTCAACTGTCAAGAAACATTATTCCTTTTGAAGACTAGACCTTTCATGCCTGCAGTTCCTCTGAACATACATATTCTATGTTTTTGCCTAGCTTCAGCACTCAAAGCAGCCTCGACCCTCCTTGAGCATTTAACCTACAGGAAAGCAAAATTCAGTGCTCATCTCTGATGCCTCTGAGACTCTGTTAGGGCATCAAGAAGCCCTCATCCCTGCGGCCTCACTCACTAACCACACCAATCATTTCGTTGGGTAGCTCTCGAGTATAGTTTTTGGCCCTTTTGCAGATCTAAAAAGCATTCAGATATGTGTTTTTTATTCTATGATAATTTCACCTTGGATTTTGGGGTTCATTTAAGTATAGGCTTGTAAGAATAAGAGTAATTCAAGTCTGGTCTAGGGCACATTATTTTCAGGGCTATAATCTGAGCATATAGGCCTTAGGATATCCTTTTGAATCGTAGGGTATTTTCATACAAGTGTGCTGTCCTACATTAGATGAAACAGTTCAAAAGTATGTAAACCTTGTTTGAAGGAGCATTGTATTTGGCAGACCCTGGATCTGAAGTAGAAAGGTTGTTTAATCCTTCTCTGAGTAAAGTTTGCAGTCTCCTCTTGAGAATTGAAGGAACTCAACGAAGTAAGAAGCAGTGTATAGGAAATTTGTTCACCTACAGTTGTCAATATATGACTAATTCTCACCGCAATCTCATTATGTATTAGTGAACTTTCAAGGATCAAATGCACTAACCCAATGATTGACTTCTCATCTACATAATAACAGTATACAGTGACCTTCACACCTACATAATAACTAAGTTTGACAACAGTGAATGAAATAACAATGGTAGTGATGTATGACACACAAGTGAAACATCTTAGTGACTTCACCTATAAATAGACTTAACAGTGACTTGATGAGATGCATGACTTGATAATAGAAGTGAAGCTTGAAGTCATCCTTAAGGTGTGTTAGGACCCGAGAACTCCTACAGGCCTGTCCATAAATCCCAGGTTTTGGACCTGTGTAAGAAGTGCTGAACATAGACATAATTTCAATTGACAGTGTTGGTTGGTGACCATATTGATACTAAACTGATAGTGAGTACTTATGTCTCATATAGTTATTGGCTTGACATACAACCTCACATGATGAATTTTGACTAGTAACGATCTACAGTAGCTTTGACAATCTTGACATGTTAACAGTGGCTTATTGACATACATCCATACATACTTGAGAAGGACTTGACACATGATAACCTGACATATAATTGATGGTTATTCAATAATAAGACATAAATATGCACCTTATGAATTATCTATGATAGTGTGCATCTATAGTGAGCTTAGAAGGACAACAGTGTTTTGAATGATAAATAGTTGACTTGACGCAATGACCTGATATAAGATAGAGACTTGACTTTGACTTGACATGACTTAGCAGTGATTTGAATTGGCTGTCTATGACATATGGTTGACTATATCAATAGAACTATTATGATTGCGATTTGACACATTGACGCACTAACATGACATACAACCTTGTAATACTAGACATAGACTTGTCACTGTGATGACCTGGGGATTTGTAATAGATGTGTTATAGTGATGACTTGGATGTTGTATTGTCTTAGTTGTAAATGACATAACAATGGCCTTACAAGGCAACACGTCTTTGAGGACAATATCAACTTGTTATACAGCTTATGCTTATTGACATAAGACATGGACAACAGTGTATGACTTGTGATCAGCAGTTGTTGAAATTTGGTACCGGAGGACAGCTGGTTCCCTAAGGCTTTGATCTTTGGCCTAGGGAAAAGTGTCCAAAAGAATTTAATTTTTCTCCTAAAGTGACTTTATAATTTTTATAAAGTTAAATCTAATTTAAAAATGACTTTAAGTGATAAAGCTACTAAAGTCCAATTTTAAAGTGACTTTAATAAAGTCAATGTAAAATTAGAAAGGAAAAGTGACTTTGGAAATAAATGACTAAGTGGGTCTTTATTAAAGTGGGGTGAATTAAAAAATAGAAAGTGAAATTTAAATGAGCATTTAATCTCAGCCCTTGATTTCAATCTATTTCAGCCATTAGATTTGGGGAGCACCCAAAAATTACTTAGGGTTAGATTAAAGGACGAAAATGAGGAAAAGGTCATTCATTCCTTCATGAGCAGATTGAGAGAGAGAGAGCAAGAGAGCAAGGGAGATTTCTGAGCAGGAGGAGGAGGCAGCAACTTAGCACACATTCCAAGGCCATTTACAGTAGTTTGGAGCAGGACCGTACAACAGATTTTTTGCACAAAAATCGAGAACCGTATAGCAAATTTTCTGCACAGAAATCGAGGGCCGTACAGCAGATTTCTTGCACAGAAATCGAGGGCCGTACAACAGATTTTCTACACAAAAATAGAGGGTCGTACAGCTGATTTTCTGCACAAAAATCGAGGTCCATACAGCAGCCGTACAGCAGTTTTCTAGTTGGTTGTATGGCACGGAAATCGAGATAAGTTGTAAAATTTGTTTGATGATTTTTGCTGAATATTTCTCACTGTAAAAAGGCATTTTTTCATAAATAAGAAAGAGCTCTCGAACTGGTTTTCCCCAAGAGTTGTAGGGGATTTTTCCAGGGTCACATTGACCAAAAATCACTGTGTTCAAATGTGTTAAATGGCTGTTTGTACCTGCTGATTTTTTATTTCTGCATTTTCCAGCATTCTGTAAAATTTCTAGAATTTGTGTTTTCAGCAAAATATTTTTTTTTAGTGTTGAATGTATGGATATGGGAATGGGCATTTAACTATATAGGAGAAATAAGGTGAAACTGAAAACTGGGGTGGGAAATGAGAAATTTTTACATGGTATCAGAGCTTGAGTGCTGAAGTGCAGTTTGGGACAGCAAGGAGGAAAATTACAGTCCGTTGATTTTTCACTCAGAAAATTCCAGCAAGCTGATTTTTCACAAACAGCGGTTTTATCTTTACTACATCATTGCTATTTTTTCAGTTTTAGGACAGCAGGATGTCATTGGGATTGAGGGTGGAGGATAGGTTGGATGGGCATGCAAATTACAGCATTTGGAATGAGAGAATGCAGAGTATCTTTGAGGAAGTAGAAGTCTGGGACATCATGGTGCATACCACACAGAACCCTGTTGTTGTACCTACTGATGCTACTCAGTTGGTTGATTATAATAAAAAGAACAACAAGGGTAAGAGACTGATTTTAGACGGAGTCAAAGACCATTGCATTCGTCATGTGAGAGGAAAGAGAAATGCCCATGAGATGTGGACAGCATTGTCCAATCTCTACCAGAGTACCAATGAGAACCGGAAAATGGTCCTGAAGGAGAAGCTGAAGACTATTAAGATGGGTAATGATAGTGCAGCTAGATATCTCACAAAGATTACTAATGTGAGAGATGAGTTGGCAGCAATTAGAGAGGTCATTCCACCCACTGAGTTGGTGCGAATTGCAGTGAATGGTCTCCCCCGTTCATGGATGAACTTTGCTGATGGGGTTTGTGCACGTGAGACCCTTCCCACTTGGGAGAGGTTTTGGGATGATTGCATTCAGACAGAGATCAGGATAGGTCAGCTTGGGGCAGCCAAGCCAGTTGAGCAGGATGAGGATGTAGCACTGTTGGTAGGAGGCAAGAAAGACAAAGGGAAGAAGCAGGCTTCCACAAGCAATGGTGGGGGCAAAGGCAAAGGTAAAGGTAAACAGGGTAACACACAAAAGGACTATTTCAAGGTGAAGTGTTGGAATTGTCAAAAGATGGGACACTATGCAGTTGTGTGTCCGGAGAAGAAGAAGAAGGGGAAGAACCAGAGCGTGGCAGCTTCAACAGAGGTTGAGAAATTTGCAGATCGTTTTGACTGAGAGTTTGGGTTCACTGTGTGTGAGTTCTCTAGTGTAGGATCACCTGCAACACAGGTTCAGAGGGAGCATGCTTTTCCCTCGATTAGCGGAGCATCTTCGAGTATCTGGTATGTGGACAGTGGGGCTTCGCGTCACATGACAGGAGTCCGTGAGTACTTCTCAGAGCTTTCAGAGAGTGGCACTGATATGGAGGTAGTACTCGGTGATGACAGAGTTGTTAGAGCAGTCGGTGTGGGGACACTAACATTTTAGAGGGAGTCCAAACCTCCCTTGAAGGTGTCGAATGTTTTTTATGTGCCAGGGATGAGGAAGAACCTCATATCCGTCTCAGCTTTGGAGGACAGAGGATATAAGGTACTGTTCAGGGGAGGACAAGTGTTGATGTATCCCAGGGGCACTCCAGCTGGTTCAGCTGGAGTGATAGGTGTACGCCATTCAAAGGTGTACAAGTTTGCATTCCAGTCCCTTTTGGCATTGAGCAGTAGTACCGACAGCAGAGCTAGCAGTTCTGAGGTATGTGAGATTTGGCACCGCAGGATGGGACATATGTATCATGGAGCCTTGAGGACCTTGCGGGAAATCACTACAGGTGTGCCAGATTTCAGTACTGATCACTTTGAT
>APFE030070754.1:27357-58511 GCA_000404065.3 Pinus taeda | reverse complement strand
GCACAGAAATCGAGGTCCGTATAGCAGTCGTACAGCAATTTTCTAGTTGGTTGTGTGGCACGAAAATCGAGATAAGCTGTAAAATTTGCTTGCTGATTTTTGTTGAATATTTCTCACTGTAAAAAGGCATTTTTTTTAGAAATAAAAAAGAGCTCTCGAACTGGTTTTCCCCAAGAGTTGTAGAGGGTTTTTCCAGGGTCACATTGACCAAAAATCACTGTGTTCAAATGTGTTAAATAGCTGTTTATACCCGCTGATTTTTTATTTCTGCATTTTCCAACATTCTGTAAAATTTCTAGAATTTGTGTTTTCAGCAAAATATTTTTTTTCCAGTGTTGAATGTATGGATATGGCAATGGGCATTTAACTATATGGGAGAAATAAGGTGAAACTGAAAACCGGGGTGGGAAATGAGAAACTTTTACAGCGGTTGTAGTAAAAAGACATGCTGGTAGCCCTACTCGGGTAGTGTTTGAGAGGAAGTCATAGGGATGACCGAAGGCCTCTTGGATTGTGTTGATATCAAACACTTGTGTTCGGCACTTACAGCAGTACAGGCAATTTGATACAGTGATGTTTGGTAGCCAACTTTATGAAATCTTGAACGATTATTCATTCGTGAGCAGTGTAGTGCAGTGACATGAGGTGGTCAGTGGTCAGTTTCGACAGTAATATGCAGTGATCAATTTGAGCAGTGATGTGCAGTGGTCAGTGGTAGCAGTTTGAGCAGTGATGTGCAGTGGTCAGGTTGGTCAGTTAACAGTTGAAGTGACATCATTGATAAATAGGATTTGATGTGCAATTGATTAGTGGCTTGATTTGGCAGTGGTCAATGGCTACTAGAATTTGACAGAGTATACAGAGTAGCATTATCTTCATTACAGCATTCTTATATTGATTCAGAGCACAAGGGATCCAGAGTGAAAATTGTGAAACATGGTCCGTCGGCTCTTTATGATGGTGCAAGGAAAGTGATTGGAGTCACCTTCAGGATGGTGCTACAGTAGGTCAAAGCCTACAGCAGGGTGTTTGTGCGTCCTTTTAGTGGGCGCTTATAAAATACAAAGCATTGGTGCATCCTTTTAGTGGGTGCCAGTAAACCAAGGCATTGGTGCATCTTTTCAGTGGGTGCCAGTAAACCAAGGCATTGGTGCATTCTTCAAGTTGGTACCTGTAAACCAAGGTGTTGGTGCATCCTTCAGGTCGGTGCCTGTAAACCAGAGGGATGGAGCCTCCTTCAGTTGTAACTGAAAACTTGATGTAATTATTTTCTTTTAAAAAAGGAGAAGACAATAACTAAGAAGCATTCGATGGTTTTTGACCCGGAGGGGGTTTTCCACCTAAAAATCTTGTGTCTATTGTTTCTATCTTTTTGCATTATTGTATGGTGTTGTTTACTGGTTTTTCTATTTGATATTAAATAATAGTCTTAACTTCGGATCTACCAAGCGCTGAGAGAGATCAAATTTCTTTTCAATTTAAAAGAGGTTTGCATCTCAAGAGATTTGATCCCTCTTGGTGCTTAGTAGATCCAAAGTTAAGATGGATCTAGGCTCGTTTAATTATTAATTATAATTAATATATATAATTATAAATACAAAATATTATTAATTTTATGTATTTTATTTTATTTGTACCCAAGTCAAAATGTGAAACATTATAACATCTCTACCATATTGGGAATTTGGGATCAAATGTTTATATAGGAGTTAAGTTTACGTATGAACCTCAAATATAAAGAAATTTCTTAATAAAAAGTGAATTGGGTGAGGGGAGATCTTGGATAAAATAAGATATTACAAGATTATATGTTACCCAATATTTATTACCAACCCCACCCAATCACACCTCAACCTAGATATTACAATTTACTCAATATTTCCCCACCCTTGCTAATTTTATAGTTGACTTTGAGGGAAAATATTGGGTAAAATGTAATATTATAATATTATATTTTACCCAATATAACCTAGTAAAAAATGGATGGAGATAGGAAAAACTATTAGATAAAACGTAATAACTACATTTTTCCTAATATTCCCTCCACCTCCGAACATATGCAAAGAAATGCCCAGCTATCAATATTTTTTTAACCTTTGCAGGATACATGGATTCAAAGCCATCATTTTCTACAACTAATTGTGTACCTAAATATAACATCAAACTAAGATGGATCTAGTCTAGTTTAATTTCCCCTTGAAATAGGTTATATTCCGCATTAATACCTTGGGTCAATACCATGGGCCATTTTTATTTAATTTTTATAGGATTATTTTTATTTTGTTATTTTGTTATTTCTATTTTATGTTCACCGAGTTAAAATGTTTACATTACATTACGTTACACATCACTACCATATTTTAATTTTAATTTTATTTTGACCGAGTCAAAATGTTTACATTACATTACATTGTGTTACACATTTCTAACATACTGTATGTATTATATCCCGGCTCAATGAAGGAATCCCTCATACTAATTTTTTTCTTTTTTCAATTACTTTTTCTCATTATATAAAGTTTGATGTAAAATAAAGGTGAAAATTGATGTTATTTATGGCCCACATTGATTTTTAAAATAACATTATTAATTTTTTTTTAAATAATGTTACTCACAACATCTCTTGCATATACATATATTAGTCGACATATGTATATATATATATTAATTTTTTTAACGTAACGTTACGTGACATCTCCCTCATGCACTGGGTTGTAGAGCACCTCTCGATGCAATAATATTGTTGAAGATTAACTAACACTCTGAACAAAAATTAAAAAGTGTTAATTGGTAGGAAACACTGATTCACCCCCCTCTCAGTATTTCCAACAAGATATGCTTTTATAGGAGTTGCATTCTTACTCCCACCACGTATTTGTTTTTGATGTACCTAATAGTGTCTTTGACCTATTTATGGTCACTAATTGGCATTCAACAAATTATCTTATGTATGTGGATGCGAGAGATTTGGCTTATGTCAGTGAACATTCTTTATTTATAGCTAGCTATTGCTTTTGCTTTTGCTTATGGAGGTTATGTTTGCAACCCACCTCTTTTTGAGTCAAGGCATTATACAAATTGCTTACATTACTAGTAGTGTTCCGCTGGGATGCATCCACCGTGTTTCCCACACACCGAGGATGAGGGGCATCTGGGGAAACATTTCCCTACGTCCCCCTTTGGGGAAAACTTAGGGAAGTGCATGTGGAAACATTTCCCCAACAGGGGTGACTAAGCACTCGAACGCCAAAGAGCTCCACCCCATGATTTACTGTCCAACAAACGATTTAGATAAAACAAAGATTTTGGATTCTAATTCTTTGACATCAAAGGATAGATATGCTTTTATAGGAGTTGCATTCTCACTCCCACTATGTATTGTTTTTTATGTACCTAGTAGCGCCTTTGACCTATTTATGGTCACTTGTTAGACGTACACAAAATTATCTTATGTAGATGCAGGAGTTATGGCTTATTTCAACTAGCATTCTTTATTTTTGGCTAGCTATTGTTTTTGCTTTTGCTTATGAAGGTTATGTCTGCAACCCACCTCTTTCAGTGTTAAAGCATTATACAAATTGTTTATATTGTTCCATGGGGATACGTCCCCCGAGGCAGGGGGTGTTGTAACATATTCTTGGCAAAATGAGACACTAAAAAATTTGAGCTTTATCTGCTTATTTTTGTGGCTCAAGCATCCTTGCATTCCGAAGACTATTCCATCTCTCAAAGCTTTCATTGGAAACTTTCTCAAGTTTTTTGGCCCTATACTACAAAAGTATGAAGATTTGGTCGGCATCCTTGCAAGAGAAAAACCTTCTTGGTTTCTTTGAAGGTCATGAAGGGTTAAGAGATGATGATATGGTTTTTTGTAGGTGAAAAGTTTATGGCCAGCAATCATGAAATTGCCATCTCCATGACAGAGCATTTCCTTGATAATGCGAAGGTTTGTTGTATAACAGAGAAACTAGTTATCCGGTTTACAAGATCAATTTTCATCACTCACTACTGCAAAAAGGTGAAGTTATTAGTGCTAGAAAGTGGAAAACTCAAAGCTTACTTAGAGTGATCTAATTGATATTGATTTGGGCACCACCAACTCATGTGTGGCAATCATGGAAAGGAAGAACCCAAAAGTAATCGAATATGGTCTCATTAAATGATGGTTTGTTTGTCAAATGATGACTACATCAATACTCACGGACACCACTCCACGAATTGAAGCTTATAAAAGCATTAAACATTACTTTGAAAACATATAAGTAAACTTGATGCTTACCATTAACTGCATGCAAATTTCTCTTGATTGGTAGCCCCATCCAAATGATCAATGGCTATTATTAATAGCAACCCCCCCCCCAACATGCTCAATGTTTAACAGGGGGGTGATTTGCGATTCATTGTTTTGTCGAAACAACTTTTGAATACGTGGCACACACAGGCAAATAGCGGAGCCCCCCCCACTAGTTTCCAAAACTGCTAGGATCCCCTCCGCATTCGGCCAATATGTGAATTAGGTGGCTTGTGTAATGTCCCCATTTGTATTTTCCTCCATGGTAAAGCCAGAGTGGATTTCCAGGGCAGGTGATGATCAAGTCAGTGGAGTAGGATTATGTCATCAACGGTCCCGATGGTGTTTTGAGGAGCTTTTATGGGGTCCGATGGCATTCGCTTGGCATATTCATCATCATGAGCAGTTCCGCACATCTTGTTTTTGGTTCTATGACTTTCCAATAATTCCCATAAAACGGGGTTATTATTGGCATAACTTAATTAATTATGCTCGAGGTAGCATTCCGGGGAGATTAATTGATGGAACACCTTAGTGTAATAGCTCGTTGGAATCGCCCGATCGGGCTGGATGACCTGGCGTGGAGTTATGTGACGTCCTGGCGGCGCACGATCAAAGGTTTAATTACGAATGATCAAGGCAGGAATGATACAGGCAAGTGGAGCGGCTGGCAGAGGGAGAAGGCAGATCATGGGTTCAGTGATGCAGATGCTTTGAGCAGCGGATGGGACGGAAGGACGGCGAACAGGCTGCATCATTATGTGATGGGTCTTGGGAGTATCTACAGCCATTACTTCGGCAATGATACAGACGGACGAGGGATGTTAAGACCAGGAGCAAGAGAAGGATTATTCGCTGTGAGGATCGCTTAATTCCTGTTTGCTGTTACCTGGTGCGCTGGTGGGTTGGGATTATTCGCTGTGAGGACCGCTTAATTCCTGTTTGTTGTTACCTGGTGCGCTGGTGGGTTGGGATAGCTACTGTGAGGAAGGCGAGAGGTGGAAGTTGCAGCTGAAGAAGGATGATGGAAGGGGAAGGCAGTGGAAGCGGGCGGAGATGGCTGCGAAGCGGGGGGCAGGAGGACCATCATAAACTCCCTGCCAACTTGAAGGGCAAGCGGAAGGTGGATGCTGAGGGGAAACCGCATGTTCAGTTTGTGGAGATTTCAGAAGAGGAAAATGAGGAGCCGCAGGGCAACCAGGAGGAGGAGGCCTGGAGAGATCGATGGAAACGAATACCGGGCGAGGAAAGCGAGGATACTAATAATGGCATGGGCCGCTTCGTTGGCAAGGACAGGGGAGGCCTGCGTGGCAGAGGGAGAAGGGGTCGAGGCCGAAGGGGCCGAGGCGGCCGTCAACGAAAGGATGTGGCGGAGGGTAGAACCCGGAGGGGGCGTCAGTGCAACCCTCTCCAGGAGACGGATGATGAACACACGGCGGGGAGACGATTCCAGGCGGACCAGACAAACTATCAGTGATCGAATAAGAATTGCTGAGAAGGAATACAGGGAGAATTCAAATCCAAAGATTAGGAGAATAATGGAGCATTGGGAGGAAGATGCTATACAGGCTCAATCAGAAGAAGAAATGGAAGATTGGGCTGCCACTATGCCTGATCCTGGCCATACCAGAGGCCGAATGACCCTCTATAAACAGTCTCTCCATTTATATTGGGTCATGAAGCGGCTCTTGGCAAAAGCTTTAGAGCAGATAGCCATGGAGATGGCAGAAACGGTTCAAAGCCTCCCCAATGTGAAAAAGGAGTTGAAGGACATAGTTATCACCATGCTCCTGAGAGAAAAAAGACTGGAGGATCTGCAGCAGCAGCTCGTGGCTAGTGGAGTGCTGGTGAAAAAGGAGAAAGGCCAGCAAGCTGAACCTGACAAGTAGTGTTCAAAGGCATGTTCTTGCTTTTTTGGGAAATTCCTCATTTTTTATTTTCTGTAGGCATGAAATCTTTTGCTGTTTTTACATGTAGGAAGAAGTATGTAGATAATAGTATGGTTTTAGAAACAGAAACTGATCAGGAAACCTGGTTTGAAACGGTGGCTAATTCTCATTTTTGGTTTAATGTGACAATTTTGGATGGTCAAGAGACCCGGTTTCCCTTCGGGGCGGGGTGAGACCATTCTGATACTGCTGTATATATTATTTTTTTGTTAATAGAAAAGGACATACTCAAATTACAACAAAAAAAAAATAGCTCGTTGGAACCAGAATGAGAAGATCTACAGGATGGGACGTTGAGAAGTGACTTCCAGTGGCCGAAGTGTAAAAATTGGCAACTATGGCCAAACTCCACATGGGTCATCTTATTTTGTTGAAATTTGTTACTGGAGGACAGGTGGTTCCCTTAGGCTTTGATCTTTGGCCTAGGGAAAAGTGTCCAAAAGAATTTAATTTTTCTCCTAAAGTGACTTTATAATTTTTATAAAGTCAAATCTAATTTAAAAGTGACTTTAAGTGATAAAGTTACTAAAGACTAATTTTAAAGTGACTTTAATAAAGTCAATGTAAGATTAGAAAGGAAAAGTGACTTTGGAAATAAATGACTAAGTAGGTCTTTATTAAAGTGGGGTGAATTAAAAAATAGAAAGTGAGATTTAAATGAGCATTTAATCTTGGCCATAGATCTGAATCTATTTCAGCCATTGGATTTAGGATCACCCAAAAGTCACTTAGGGTTGGATTAAGGGAGGAAAAGGAGGAAAAGATCATTCATTCTTTCATGAGCAGATTGGGAGAAAGAGAGCAAGAGAGTAAGGGAGATTCCTGGACAGGAAGGAGGAGGCAGCAGCTTGGCATATATTCCAAGGCAGTACTTCAGCGAATCCGTACAGTTGAAAGAACAAGCAGTAAAAGGAAGATTTTTGCTGAGCAAACAGTAAAAGGCTGATTTTTGGGCACGAATTTCAAGGAGGCGATTTTCTGCACGAAAACCGAGGTTTGTCTGTACAGTCCGTTCAGTCTGTATAGTTCGTACATCCGTACAGTCGGTACATCTGTACGGTTCGTACATCCGTACAACAGTTTTCAGTTTGACTGTGAGGCTGAAAAAGGAGATAAGTTTGTTTGCTGAAAATTTTGTTTTGCTGAAAATTTTCTCACTGTAAAAGGCATTTTCCATAAATAAAGAAGAGCTCTCAAACTGGTTTCCCCAAGAGTTGTAGGGGGTTTTTCCAAGGTCACATTGACCAAAAATCTCTATGTTTAAATGTGTTTTAATGGCTGTTTGTTACTGTTGATTTTTATTTCTGCAATTTCCAGCATTCTGTAAAATTTCTAGAATTTGTGTTTTCAGAACAAAAAATAAATAAATAAATAAAAAAATAATAAATTAAAAATTAAAAATAAATAAAATTAATAAAATAATATATATATAATATTATTTTTTCAGTTGTTAAATGTATGGTTATGGGAAAGGGCATTTAACTATATGGGAGAAATAAGGAGAAACTAAAAACCAGGGTGGGAAAATAGAAATTTCTACATATTTATGGCAGCTGATATTTTTCTTGGATTCCTCTCTCCGAGAGGTGTAGGATTGATCTAAATATTATCTGATTATGACATGTACAAATGAAGTTATGAATTTATTTTGATTATGGTCAAATTGTCAAGGTCTGCTAGCAAACTTATGTAGGCTCAAAAGCCCAACAATGACGTCTATTCATCCTCAACGTTGCATATAAATAGAAGGTGACTTAGCCTCATTTGGACATCATCTTCACACTTCTCTCTCTCTCCTCATTGATTGGGTACGGATTTCTAAGCCTCTCTCTCTCCACACATCCGAAATTTCAGGAGACCAAATTTCTGGACAGTTTGACCAAGCATTGACCAGCATGCATTGACCTCCTTTGACTGCATTTTTGTGAGGGCTAACTCTGTTTGGGAAGGCCACATTTCTGGGCACAAAAATCAAGGCCAAACGTTGACTATTGACCAGCGTTCACTGCATCTAGAGCTAACCGCAAGTGGGTTGTTTGACCAGACTTTGACTGGGCTGAATTTGACTGTTTTGAGGGTTGTTTTATCTTGTTGTTTGGAGGTTGAAGTTGATTGACTTGTTGAGGGTCAAATTTGCCTTGTTGACCAGCGTTGACTTTTCTGGTTAGGGTTGTTTTGCTGCTGTTATAAATTATCAGATTTGTAAATTGTACTCTCTCTATGCTAAACTATTGAAGACTAAAAGAAGATTTGATCAAGGGTTTCCCCACATTGGGGTTTGTCCCTAACTGGTGCCACATCTTGTGTCCTCTTGTTTTGGCTTGTCTTCTACTATTTATGTTTATGTTCTATCTGCATTTTACTATCATGTTGATGTGATTGTTAATCTGAATATTGATACTGGGTTAGTAAAGAAATTGAAGTAAAATTGCTCTAAAGCATAGAACATACCATTGTTGCCTAAAATTAACATGGTATCAGAGTTGATGTCAAGACAAAGCCCAAGCAAGAGTGAAAGAGCAATCACCAAAGACAGTTGGACAAGGACAAAAGGTTCAATGGGTTCCTCATCCTACTTCACAGATAAAGACAAGCTCCATTATAAATCTGGCTATCATGGATGGAAGATGTCTCTTGGTTTGACCTTGGAAGAAAAAGAAGTGATGGACTATGTGCAAGGTAAAATCCCTGAGCCTCCTTCAAATGCCCCGGCTACTGCGAAGACCAAGTACAATAGGATTGAAGTCAAAGCAAAGAAGATTATCATGGGATTCCATTGACGAGCATCTAGTGGCCTACATCTCTGAATTGAAGACTTCCAAGGAGATCTACGACAGGTTGGTCGGCATGTTCAAGGTTAGTAATGCTAATCAAATTCTATTTCTCAAGAATAAGTTGAAGGGTATTAAGAAGGGCAAGGACGAGGATATTCAATCCTATTTCTTGAGGATTACTGAGATCAAGAATGATCTACTCTCGATTGGAGAAGTCATTCCTTACAGGGAACTTATTCTCACCGCCCTTGGAGGATTCCCACCTGAGTGGTATGTATTTAGAACCACCGTCCTCAACAATGATCGAATTCCAGGGTTTGAAGAATTGATGTTAAGATGCATTCAAGAAGAAACAAGAATGGTGGAGCAAGAAATGCCTTCAAATAGAAGCAACCCCACTGCATTCTCCACTCATGCCAAAAGGAGAAATAATGCAGGGTCTAAAGGTCATTTCCATGGAAAGCCTGGATCTAAGGGAGGAAGGAAGGGCAGGTGCTTTGTTTGCAATAAGTTTGGCCACTGTGCAAGGGAGTGTCCAAATAGAAGGGACACATCGCATGATGATGATCACAATCATTCTAGGGGAAACTTCAACAACAACGATCAAAGGAATGGCGGGTCCAATGGCAAAGGAAAAAGGAATGAGGGACATCAAGGAAATGGTCGACCCTCCAAGAAATCAAGGAACTCCAGGTATGAAGAACCAAGTGTTGTTAACAATAAGCAAAAAGAGTACTATCTTATATCGGCCCTCTCCACTGCCTCTCCTCCAGACACTTTGGGAAATTGGTTGATTGATAGTAGTGCCTCAAGGCACTTCACCGGATACAAGGAAGCCCTCTCTAATCTAATAGAAAAGGAGACAACCTTGGAGATCATCCTTGGAGACGATACCACCTATCTCATGAAGGGAGTAGGGAATGTTACCCTTCAATCGAATCAAGGTAACACTATTCATTTGCAAGAAGTACTATATGTACCTGATCTCAAGAAGAACCTGGTATCCATTTCAGCCATGGAGGACAAAGAATTCAAGGTGGCATTCATCGATGGAAAGGTATGTGTATGGAAAAGAATTTTAAAGATGCTTTTACTCTTGGCTTCAGGGTTGACACTTTGTATCAAGTTGAAGGAAGTCCATTGGGAGCCATGTCTTGTGACACATCTCTACAATCTGAACTATGGCATCGAAGGTTTGCCCATCTTCATTATAAGGCCCTACCCGATGTGAGACATATGGTGACAGGTATGGCCGAGTTCAAAGTAGCGCATGAAAGTGTATGTCCGGGATGTGCCAAGGAAAACTTACAAGGGGACCATTCCCTCAAGTAATACCAAGATTACAAATATATTGCAATTGATCCACTCCGACATATCTGGTATGATGCCCGTAAACTCTTTGGGAGGATACTTATATTATCTCACATTTACAGATGATTATTCTCGCAAAACTTGGATCTACTTCTTGAAGAAGAAGGATGAAGTGTTCACCTAGTTCCGACACTTCAAAGCCTTGATCGAAAACCAATCCAAGAAGAAAATCAAGATATTGAGGACTGATAATTGGACCGAGTACAAATCCAATGAATTCCAAGATTATTGCAGAGAAGATGGCATTAAGAGGAAGACTACAACGCCTTACACTCCTGAGTAGAATTGTGTGGCTGAAAGGAAGAATCGCTCTATTGTGGAAGCAGTTCGTGACATGCTTCATGATCAAGGCCTTCCGAAGTTCGTATGGGATGAAGCTGCAAATACTGCCATGAGCACTATCATTCAAAATGAGCCTTCATCATTTGAAAAAGTTGTGAAACATAAAGTATGGAAGGATGCTATGAATGAAGAATACGAGTCAATTATGAAGAATGATGTATGGGATGTGGACCCTAGACCCCAAGACAAATCGGTTGTCACCTCTACGTGGCTCTACAAAATCAAGCATGGAGCTAATGGAAGTGCAGAAAAGTTCAAGGCTCGCTTTGTTGCTCGAGGCTTCTCTCAAAAGGAAGGTGTAGATTACGATGAGATATTTCCACCTGTTGCCCGATACACCACCATCCACTCGATCATAGCCCTTGTTGCCTCGCAAGGATGGAACCTACATCAGATGGTGCTCAAGACCGCTTTCTTACATGGTTCAATCAAAGAGGAAGTCTATGCGGAACAACCGAAGGGGTTTGAGGTTAATGATCAGGAATCTCATGTATGCAAGTTGAAGAAAGCTCTCTATGGATTGAAGCAAGCACCTCGGGCTTGGTATTGTTGGAATTTCTAAGTCTAAACGTTAGATTTCCTGTACTATCTGATTTATTTCTTCCTACTTGTTCAATTACTTAACAAGTTATTTACCATGTAAATGCTGAAAATAAATACAAGTACAGTATCAACACATACAGATCATCAACTGAAAGAAACAAGCACACAAGTGACACCGTTGTTTTTGGACTAATGTCCCCTAAAAAACCCAATGTGGAAAAACCGGTGTAGCTATTCAAAGGGTTTTATTATTATGCAGTTTCAAAATACAACCTAGGTGCCAGACTCAGCCAACAAAGAATGCCCTCGGCAGTAGTAACTCTCAGTCAGAGACAGATATTCCGGCTAAATCACCAGATGAACGATCCCACAACAACAATGCAATTTCTGTTGCTCTGTGTCACCCTATCCAGCTCTCTAGCTCCAATTTGTCCCACGAAAATCTCTCAGAGCTGCCTCTAAGGCCTGCATCAGCCTCTCTGGCCCAGCGTCAGCCTATCTGGCCCAGCGTCAGCGTATTTGGCCCAGCATCAACCTATCTGGCCCAGCGCCAGCCTCTCGGGGCTCTAAGTCAACCTTTGGAGCCTCTGGGCCTCACACGTTGGCCCTCACTAGCTCTGCGCAGCTCCTGGTTGCCTCTACGTGGCCTATGGCTGCTTCTGCGTGGCCTCTAACTGACTCTGCATCAACTTCTCCCGACTTCTGCGCTAACCCTCCTAGTACTAACTCTGCCTCTCTGCTATGTATTCACTGCCCCTCAGCAGCTCAGATCACTTCATTCAATTTCCTCAGCAAACCCTGCCCCAAAAAATTGAGTTCTTGATCTCTCTTGGTGTGTTCTCCAACTGACCCTCAAGCCTCCTCTTATACTTTCCTCGTTGGTCCATTAATGGCCGAGATTAAATCTCTAATCAACAGCTAAGATTAGATTTGGCTTCATCCATGACTTTTGGAACTTTCTAACCCAATTTTATATTAATACCCATTAATATTTCATTTTTCCTAAGTTTAGACTTATGAACTCCATTAAAAATATTAATTATTTTACATCTCCCAAACCGGTTAGAATCTGCCCAAACCATTTCTGGGTCTTGGAGATCTGCTTTAGCCTCTCCACCAGTTTTCATGCCTTGAGCACCACCAAGGCCGAATACATAGCTACTAGTATGGCCTCCTGTGAAGCTGTCTGGTTGAGGAAGCTCTTCAATGAATTATTTGGACATGTTCTGGATACCACCATGATCCTCTACGACAACCAGAGTGAGATCTGATTATCAGAGAATCCTGTGTTTCATGATCGCTCCAAGCATATAGATATCAGGTACCACTTTATCCGGGATATGGTACAACGAGGAGCAATAAGGCTACATCACATTGGGACTGATGAGCAGGACGCCGATATTCTGACAAAGCCCCTGAGGAAGGTCAAGTTCTTGGCCTTCCGAGAACGACTTGAAGCCGTTGAGAGACCCTCTTATGAGGGTCCTGTATGAGATGGACATTGAGCTCTGGGACCTCCGGAGGGCTTGGGGTACTTCTTGGAGCGATGAGCAACCATAGGGTGAGTGGTTCAGCCTTCCCCCAGTGGTTTGTTGTGTACAGGATGAGTGGTTCAGCCTTCCCCTGCGATACCCCTTGGCAACATGTAGGCAGGATGAGTGGTTCATCCTTCTCCTGCTGAGACATCCTACCCATGCAATTTGGGACTCATGGGAAGTACCTCTCATCTAGCCAATGAGTAGGGAAATGAGGATAGGGACCGTAGTACTACCGATGGACACATCGTGTACTACTGTACTCCCTATGCTCGAATGACCGATATTGATCTGGGATCAATTGGAACTGACTTCGGGTCAGTAAGAGTGATATGGGACACTCTCTTTTGATTAGAACTGACTTCAGGTCAGTGCGTGTATGACACACTCTCCTTTGATTGGGACTGACTTCGGGTCAGTAAAGAATGGTATGATACATTATCGATCACTTCTTCTTCTTCATAGTTCAACAGAGCAAAGCAGTGCATTGATGGCAAAGATAGTACAGATTGGCAGATGGATTAGCAGATGTTGTTCTCCTTAGTTGAGAGGGAGTGTTAAAATTGGCAACTAGGGCCAAACTCCACATGGGTCATCTTATTTATGGCAGCTGATATTTTTCTTGGATTCCTCTCTCCGAGAGGTGTAGGATTGACCTAAAGATCATCCGATTCTGACATGTACAAATGAAGTTATGAATTTATTTTGATTATGGTCAAATTGTCAAGGTCGGCCAACAAACTTATGTAGGCTTGGAAGCCCAACACTGACGTCTATTCATCCTCAACGTTGCATATAAATAGAAGGTGACTTAGCCTCATTTGGACACTCATCTTCACACTTCTCTCTCTCTCTCCTCATTGATTGGGTACAGATTTCTGGGCCTCTCTCTCTACACACGTTCGAAATTTCAGGAGAGCGAAATTTCAGGAGGATGAAATTTCAAGAGCGAAATTTCAGGAAGCCAAAATTTCAAGAGACCGAATTTCTGGACAGTTTGACCAAGCGTTGACCAGCATGCGTTGACCTCCTTTGACTGTGTTTTTGTGAGGGCTATCTCTGTTTGGGTAGGCCGCATTTCTGGGCACAAAAATCAAGGCTAAACGTTGATTGTTGACCAGCATTAACTACAACTAAGGTTGACCACAGGTGGGTTGTTTGACCAGACTTTGACTAGGCTAAATTTAACTGTTTCGAGGGTTGTTTTATCTTGTTTGGATGCTGAAGTTGACCGATTTGTTGAGGGTCAAATCTGCCCTGTTGACCAGCATTGACTTTTCTAGTTAGGGCTCTTTTGTTGCTATTATAAATTATTAGATTTGTAAATTGCACTATCTCTCTCTGTTGAACTATTGAAGACTAAAAGAAGATTTGATAAAGGGTTTCACCACATTGGGGTTTGTCCCTGGCTAGTGCTACATCTTGTGTCTCTTGTCTTGGCTTGTCTTCTACTGTTTATGTTTATGTTCTGTCTGCATTTTATTATCATGTTGATGTGATTGCTAATAAGAATATTGATATTGGGTTAATAAATAAATTGAAGTAAAATTGCTCTAAAGCATAGAACATACCATTATTGCCTAAAATTAACACGAAGAGAGTATGGTGGCGATTTACCATTTTCCTTAGTTAAAAATGACTTTAATTAAGCATTTAATTAAGGAAAAATAATTAATTAGGGGAAATGGGCCAAAAGTGACTTAAGTAAAATAAAATAAAAGGGTCACTTAAGATAAAGTCAATGGAGGAGCTTCTAGAATAATAATAAAATAAAATGCTCCTAGAGGCTTGGAAATCTATCCATGAGATCTATAAAAGAGGAGGAGGTCATTTGGAGACATCTTGGATTTGTGTATTGTCTTTGTGGTGAGCTTTTGAGAACCCAGTTCTCTACTTCAGTTGTAGCCCCAAGAAGGAAATCCTTGGGTGATTCAGTGAGAGTGGGCGTGCACCCATCTCTTCCCTTGGTGGATCCATCCAGGGTTCACAGGTTGCAAATTATTGATTTTTAGTTTGTTTTGGAGGCCAATTGCGGCATTACTGTAGATATATTTGGGGCCATCATCTCAGCCATATTCCTGCTCTTGAACTAGCTTATTTACATATTCTGCAAGTTTATATTGTCTATTATCTAGTTGCAGATTCTATTTCTAGTTTTCGCCATAAATTTTGTGGTTTAATTTGTGCAAATTGTTTATGGTATTGACGGCTTAAATTTCTGAAGTATTTCTGAGTTGGAATTTCAAGAAAACCCCAAATTGTTCCATTTGGGACATTACAGTGGTATCAGAACCTTGAACTTGGCTCACCCTGAGGGTTTTATGCAAATCGAGTTAGCTAGTTGGAGTCAAATTCTAAGAAGGCCAAATCTACGATCAGAGTGCCAAAATATTGTTGTTGAATTTTTTTATTTGCAGATCTAAACGGGAGCTAAGTATCAAATTGCCTCATATCTAGTTATTCCTCAAAAGGTTTACTTGATTTTTGTATGGGCTCAAATTATTTTTCTGAAAACTCTATTCCTATCTAGCAAGAGGACCGAAAGTCGTTTCACTATAGTTCAAGTATTATTGATCTAAGAGGACCAAGAGCATAGTTCAGCTAATTTTTGGGATTGGGGTCAGCTAACTTCATTACCGAAGCTAAGTGTCATTTCCCTCTTGAGCCCTGGAGCATTTTCTCAAAAGAGGGACAAAGTTATTATTTTCATGGGGCCATCAAAAATATTTTCTAGGAGTCATAAATAATCTTAGACCAAGTATATTGGTGGCCCAAGTTATTGAAAAAGAAAAAGGGGCCATGAGCGACTTTTTTTAAGGAGCCGAGACTAACTTTTGGTGGGCCGCCACAAAAATTCCATAATCATGTCGACAAATTTCACCACCGCCAGCAGATTTGTGGGTTTTGTTATGATTTTGGAAGAAGCCTTATTTTGGTGAGGCCGCATTTGCATTGTGTAGAGGGTCAAATTTTTGCACAGAGTCACTATCTCAAATTGAGGAAAATAGCCATGATCTGGTGCTGGTGTAAAATGGATCAAATGCCATGGGGGAAGATACAGGGAAGTGACGTTTGACGTGTTTCCAAAAGGTTGGGTGCCTCACGCCCCGTAGGTGGGTCACACATCAATCCTAGCTACCACAGTGATTTACAGTGCCCGCATAAAAGCAATCGTCCACCATGATCATGTTTACCACGACGAGGTTGATTAATCAGGTACTCGTGGGAATCCAAACCCGCGGTAATGACCAGATCCATATTTGTGACAGGAAGATCGGGTCGATTCTCGAAGTAGTGATCGCATAGAGCAGGTGAGCGATTTGTCGAGTTTGTTTCCACACGAAATTTCCAGACCGCAACGGATCAATTGAAAGAACGAGCCCGAGAATGTTGTCACTAGATGGAGTATTGAAGATGGTCTGAACAAATTCGTGGTCAAATTGGTGTTTCATTGGGGGCCAACTTCGAGTACTGCATTCTCAGAGAGTATTGCACTCTCTAATTCCGCGAAAGCCTAATTCGAATGGATCAAGAAGGATGTGATTATAATCCTGAAGATCGAAAATGATTTGAGGTGGCTGAGTTCATAATGCGTCAACTCATTGGCAACACTGTCCACGTGGCAATCGACAAGTGTGGTGTTGGATCGAAACATCTTCGCTTATAAGGAAAAAGGGATGTATTATCTGAGCAGCTGATGGACCAGATCAGCAAGGATAGATACCGAAATTTAGTGGACAGTCACCCAAGTGCGTCACTGGTTAGACATTAAAGTATACTCTGCCAGAATTACAATGAAATTGAGGAAACTTCCTAAGTTGGAATTTCACATGTACCTTCAAGCATGACTGAAAGATGTAAAGTTGGTCAGAGTAATCTTTGTTGTGGACAGTGTTGTAACGTAAAAGCATTATTGTTGAAGTTGCCACTATTCCTACAGCGTGGGCTCTGTTTAATCCCTATAAGGACGAGTTATTACCAGTGGTATGGTTGGTCAAGCAAATTGTATGACGCCTATAGCAAAACACAGTGAGGTGTTATCCATCCAAAGGTTTAGCTATCAATGTCATTATTTCATGTGACTACCTGAGATATACATGTTGTTGGTATCATAATATTGTCAGGAGACCGCTTCTAGAAAAGAATTCAACTCACAAGATGAATTTCTCGGCTGAAGGGATCGTTTTATGGGCGTGCTCTTGGGCAGAATAAAGGCGATGATTGATCATTGTTTGTTGGACGTGCTAGATCAAAGTTTCAACTGATACGGGCTTGGCACATTTAAGCTACTATTTTGTTGAAGGTTATTCTTTATAGGACGCGGGTGCTGGTATTATCATTTCCTGTGTATGCAAATTTGCTTAGGGTTGTTTCCCTCTTGTTGGACGCATGAGTGGCTTAACCACATATAAAGGCAGTCCTATAGCATACAAACAACCACAGGAAGGTATTCAAGCAGACTTGATGGTGCCCTGAGTTGTGCGCATGACACCAAATAAAGACACCTACAGTGGAGGTTGATTTCACTAGTTGACTGAGCCACGATTTCATGAAGGACGAGTTATCACTTTCAAATCTGGGACAAAGTTGTTGTTGTGCATGTGTCTCTATCAAAAGAGGGCACAAATTTATTACTTTCTTAGTAATCTCTTGGTGCGTATTTGTCGTTGTAGCAGCGAGCTGAGATAGAGAGTACCATGGGAGATCCTTTTCTTGTGGACATTTTCTCTAAAGACATACAAAGCAATTGAGTATCACTTGAAGGCTACTTCATTGTCATTCAAACCAAGTTTCTTTGTATTCCTTGATTACTATATATTTCCTTGGTTAAGTAAATTAATTCTATGTATAAACCAGCTTGTCATCAAAGTAATAAGTATGTCAGTGATTTATGTTAATGTCAGGAATGAAGTAATATCTGAGTTGCTGGTTTGAAATTAAATTACATTTCATATACACTGCTGGCAAAACCATTCGTAGAAAAACCCATATACTCTCAGAGAACTCTAAAAATATCAAGTGGAAATTTTATATGGAGCTTGAAATTTTCAAATATTAGCTCATGGATGAGTCACTAAGGCAGCTCGCAACCCTTAACGTTGACCTTCTTGTTAGAAGAAATTTGATAAGGAGAATTTTTGGAGGGTTCAAATCTGGAAAAGATGAGGATCCAAAGAAAGAGCAGTCTCCAGAACCCCCAAAGAAAAGCAGAAATCAAATGAGAAAAGAGTGGATTTGTTTTACATGTTAGGGAGCGTGGACACTAGATCACAGGTGTAAAGCTAAGGGAGAAATGATAGTGGTAGAGCAAGGGGAGACTCAGCAAGCATGTGGGGATGATGTCAGCAACCATGGTATGCATAACTATCTGGTGAATCGGTTTAATGAGCAACAGATTATTCCCATGCGGAGAGGAGATCGGGGAGGTGAGCTATCAGTGGCAATTCAGCATGGTGAGCACATGGGGAACCTTGAGCAGACCTGTAGAGATGTTGATGATAGCCCAAATTTATATTCAGGTATGTATGATGAGCCACCAACGAACCCTGTGAGAGACATTCAGGATGACGAGTCACCAGTGATGATTCAGCATAAGCAGCATATGGTGGAGCATGAGTCAGCTCAGGAGGATGATATGCACAGTGTGCATGATGAGCTTTTTGGGGAGAGCCAGTTGGAGGTTCATGTTGAGCCCGTGATGGTGGAGGATGAGCAGCCATCCTTGAGGTTAGCGATTGATGACGAGCAGACAATTGTAAAGACAGCTTGCAGGGAGGCAGTATTTGCAAACACTTCTCCTCAGGAGGTGTTGGAGATTGACAGGGTAGTTTCGCAGGAGGCTAGTAGACGGCAGGAGCTATTGGAGATAGTGGTGCATCCATCTTTGGGCCAACCCACACTAATGAGGTGCGGGTAGATGCACAGGCAGCTAGCAGAGCTGCAAGACTTCCCAGGAGCAACCCTCTCCAGTGGTACATAGATAGGGCTTGCAGCATAGTTTGGCTACTTGTACCCATTACAAGGAGAGAGGTAGGGCTTTCTCGATGGATGTTGTTGACTGACCAGACGAGGTTGCATGAGTGGGGCACAGTGCAGCATAAAGGACTTATCACCTATACAGATGCATATGCATCTGATCCTTCCCACAGGTTGGATTGGTGAGAGATCATGAGTTAGTATCCTATTGATGGTGTGATATCCTTAGTCAAAGGCATAGTAGAGCAGAGACCCCCAGACATGTCAGAGACTACATGCTCCAATTGGCAGTGGGATACAGGTCGACGACTCTTCAACATTCCTTCCCGGCATCAGGAGAGCAGGATTAGCATTAGATTGAATCAGGGGTTGAGCTAGAGAGAGGTCAAGAGTTGGTACGCGGTGGATGGAGCAACATTCATGGTTGGTGCTATAGCACATCAGGAGTCGTGGAGCATTGACGCTCCTTCTTCGTGGCATTGGGATCCAGGAGGATTTGTTGATGATAGGTTCAGTCGGAGATTGGTCTGGGATTCGGGCATTGAGGGGTTCGTACATGGTGGGTTGACACAGTGAGCAAAGCATCACCCAATGGTTCATATGGGATCCCTGGCATTGGGTCTCAATTGTGTTGAGCCACCAGATTGGTCCACAGATTTGGATTGCTTAAGGGCAAGCAACCTTGGGGCGAGAGGACTAAAATGTCCCCATTTGTATTTTCCTCCATGGTACAGCCAGAGTGGATTTCTAGGGCAGGTGATGGTCAAGTCAATGGAGCAGGTTTATGTCATCAGGGGGTCCCGATGGAGTTTTGAGGAGTTCTTATGGGATCCAATGGCATTCGCTTGGCATATTAAACATCATGAGCAGTTCCGCACATCTTGTTTTTGGTTTTGTGACTTTCCAATAATTCCTATTTCGGGGTTATTATTGGCATAACTTAATTAATTATGCTCGAGGTGGCATTTCAGGGAGATTAATTGATGGAACACCTCAGTGTAATAGCTTGTTGGAACTGGAACAAGAAGATCTACAAGATGGGATGTTGAGAAGTGACTTCCAGTGGCTGAAGAGAGTATGGTGGATGATTTACCATTTTCCTTAGTTAAAAATGACTTTAATTAGTCATTTAATTAAGGAAAATTAATTAATTAGGGGAAATGGGCCAAAAGTGACTTAAGTAAAATAAAATAAAATAAAAGGGTCACTTAAGATGATGTCAATGGAGGAGCTTCTAGATTAATAATAAAATGAGATGCTTCTAGAGGCTTGGAAATCTATCCATGAGATCTATAAAAGAGGAGGAGAAGGTCATTTGGAGACATCTTGGATTTGTGTATTGTCTTTGTAGTGAGATTTTGAAAACCCTTTGTGGTGAGGTTTTGAGAACCAGGTTCTCTACTTCAGCAGTAGCCCCAGGACAGAAACTTTTGGGTGACTCAGTGAGAGAGGGCGTGCACCCATCTCTTCCCTTGGTGGATCCATTCAAGGTTCACAGGTTGCAGAGTATTGATTTTCAGTTTGTTTTGGAGGCCAATTGCAGCATTATTGTAGATATATTTGGGGCCATCATCTCAGCCATATTCCTGCTCTTGTACTAACTTATTTACATATTAATAAAATATGGCTGAGATCTTCTGCATGTTTATATTGTCTATTATCCAGTTGCAGATTCTATTTCCTGTTTTTGCCATATTATTTTGTGGTTTAATTTGTGCAAATTGTTTATGGTATTGCCGGCTTAAATTTCTGAAGTATTTCTGAGTTGGAATTTCAAGAAAAACCCAAATTGTTCCATTTGGGACATTACAGTTTGGGTTGTCTTCACACTATCAAGCTATAGTTATTCACGGGGTTTGGAGGGTACAACTATTTTGCTTCTCCATTAACTATTAATTGTCAGTCCCGCATTACGCCTCTCTCTGTACACTGAATATCAACATCTGGCAAAAATGAAAGGATTGTCAAACAACCAGTGATATTGATATCTTTGATGATGGGTGTCGGTCACACAAGTGTGCGCAGAAAGTAACTATAAATGCACAAATGCAGGAAGTACAGTGAGAAAGCATGTTGAAAGAGCCTCACATGACTTCAAAGGCTTGTATCTCCTTCAACAGATTATGATCCTATAATTTATAATGCAAAAACTAGTTTTAATAAATCGAAATGTGACAGTGACCTAGACAATGAGTTCAGTGATCAACTCAAGGCAACTTACCGTTCTACTACAGACCCTACTGCTGCTAGCGAAAAGGAATTATCAGGTTAAATTGTCCTTAGGCTGCAATGTGTAGCTTGCAGTTGGCATGCAAGCATGCTAGCAATGAGCATAAAAGACTAGTATATGAAGGGTGGATTTATATAACACTGGTTATCGTGAAGAGGAATTAAAGAAGACAGAAGAATCTATCACTATTCAAAGATCTTTGAGGCACTTTTTCTAAAAGCTTATGCTCTGGCGGACACAAGCTTAGACCCTACATCCTCTGTTAATGTTATAGTGCTTCTTGGAGAGCCTTTGAAATGCCCCTCTGATGGGCTTCGTAAAGAACAAGCCCTGAACAACCTTGGCAGTGTTTATGTGGATTGTGGTAAATTGGATCCACTTAATGCTTAATGCTGAATTTGCAGCCAATACTCAAAATGATAGGGCAGAATCGCAGATAAACACAAACACATGCAATCTCATTTGCTATTCTCAAAAGAGGTTGGACAATATATGATGGTGAAACAAATCCAGAGCTGAAGATATCATGCCTACAAATTTCATCTTTCAAACCACCACAATCAGATTTTCTGCATCAATTGATGCTATATTTATTGAAATTGCCTTGAGATGTTAGCATTGCAAAGGTTTAATGATGGAAGGTGGTTGTCCAATTAAATATGATATGATTACAGATTTGGGCACTGCAAAATTGGGAGAAAAATGTCTGAAATGGAAGATCATTTTCCATTTGACTGTAATACAAGCATATATGTGTTCCATCATCAAAATGGATGTTGCAGAGGAATCATGGAGCTGTTGAATGATCAGAGCAAATAAAAATAAAGATGCCAGTGATGAGGTATTTAAATGACACCGAGGAGAAAGAAGTGTATTCATTTCCAAAATTATTGACTTCAGAGATGGTCAACACATGAACAAATTTCGCAGTAATATAGAGGCAGTGCATTTTGGATGCTATTTCTGGGCAACTGGAAAGGAATTTTAAGAATCTGCAACATGGGTTTTTGCAGAATGGCCTAAATTAGATGACATGCGAAATTTTTTGCAAAATTGTGAATAGTTTTTTACATGGCCAGTTTTTTGTAAAATCCCCTCTTGAAAATGACCAGGACTACCACTGTGTTTTCTGAGTTTAATATAGGTTTCCCAGTGAAGACTTTTGTCAAATAGTTTGTAGAAGAACTGCTGTAGGGGAGTTTTCTTGTTTTTAATTCAGATAGGCCTTTAAAATCAGATGCATATACTCATAAATGTCTCACACAGTGATGTATTAACACATTAAACTCAGCCATACAAATATCATTCAGTAGACACCATTCCATAACAAAATTTGCCTCTCCATCAACATATTCAGTTCAGAATTATATGGTGAATGCCATTTACTATGAGACTAAACAAAGGGCTGATACAATAGAGGAGAAGCAGGGAACCTGGTTGCTTTAGGTCTCTCTTTTGCAATTTCGAATAAAAACAACATGAACAGTAATAAACATACCAAAGAGGAATATTTAAGAACCGTTGACACCCACTTCATATTAATTTTAAAAGCATACACAAGTCTGATATATACATAACCCCAAGGGATAGCTCAGTTGGTCAAATTCCCGTTGCTAAGTACCTTGCCAATTGGGAGGTCACGGGGTCAAATCTCCTCGACGCTCTTGGGGTTAGGCCCGACTAGATAAGCCAACAGGTAGATCCCTTCAGATGGGTCTGCCCAGATTAATACCTGTGGGCCACTCAGTGACCGTAAACCACAGTTGAAAAAAAAAGGTCTAATATATGCATTTCAGCAACAAAAAGGGCCTGGGATCCGAAATACCAGTGGATAATAGAAGATGTAAGAGCTATAAATGAGTGTACAGGACCAGAACACTACTAGCTAGACTGTATAAACTTTAGCAGAGACCATAACATATATTCTGTCCACAAAGTACCTTCATACCAGCCAGGAAATGTCTTCAATAATATGCAGTCCACTCTTACATCAACGAGGAGATAATACGTGGTCTTTTCCAGCAGGAGACCCATCCTGGTGTGAGATATATATGCTGCCCACAGGAACTCATCCACTTTACAGCGTCATATCAACTCATAAACAATGAAAACTCCAGCATCTAATCTCAGCATCACGTACAGGAAAAATGTGATTGATATATTTGCATCTCCAGTAGTTTTTGGCCCATGAAAGGTTTAGCAAAGAATAACCCACCAAAATGCTGACTCATACCATAGAAAGAAAGAACTCGGCCCAACTTCAAGACCCAACCTTCAGCACACTTGGACGTTGAATAGATGGTTCCTCAATCACTGGTTTGAATCTCTTTTTCTGTTTCTGAGCAAGACTTGGCAATATTTGATCTTGGGAACTTGGCTCTCCATAGTTTCCTCTTCAACCTGAAAAGATGAGATGGAAAATACCAAATAAGACAATAAAATCAACTAATAACACTTTTCTACCTCAATGTCTCTCGCAAATCATCTTCTCCCTTGAATTCCAATTGTGAAATGTGTGATTCCACTCCTTAAACCAGTTAGGGTGTATAATTTCAATAGTGAAACCAGTAATAGTGGCTAGGGTTTTCCAAACCCTAAGTTTCTTCTCTAAAACTCTCCAAGAAATCATTTTCTCAAAATGCAAGTGAAAGAATGAGGAGAGACCCCCTCATTTCCCTTTTTATAACTCACTTACCTTTTCCATCCAATTAAATATTTAAAAGCACTTTTCTTTCTTTAATAAGTGACTTTTATAAACTAAATAAAGTCACTTTTAATGCCAGAAAATGTTTAATTTTCTCTGTGGTCACATTGGCCACCCAAAGCTCCTTTTTAATCATCCTACTCTGTAGACCTTTTCACCTCGATTCCAACAAGCTATTACGCTAAGGTGTTTCTCCAAGTAATCGGCCCAAAACAACACCTTAAGCGTAATTAATTAAAGTTGTTAATAACTCTGTTTTATGGAAATTGTCGGAATGCAACAGAACCAAGAGCAAACTGTGTGGAATTGATCCGATGATGAATTATGGTAAGCAGTCCCAGTCGGACCCATAAAACTCTTCTAAAACCCTTTTTGGGCCCACAAATGGAGTTATCCAGCACCTATGACCGAAGCTGACACAAGCTCTGGAAAATCCTCCTAACCACCTCACCAAGTAATCTAAAATTTGGGGACATTACATTTTTGCAAAATTACTAATCCTTTATTTGCAGGCTGCTTGTTGGGTGCATATTTCCTTGGTGGTTATGAACTAGAAGATTTGAGATCATGAAAATAGAGTTTTAGATCTGGATGCATTCAATAAAACCTTCAAGGCACGGAGAAGCCTGGAAGCAATATCAGAAATTATATGTAAAGTTGGATTAAATGAGCAAGGCCAAACCTTGGCCTTTCTTGGCAGAAAACTGGGAAATGGAACAACATAGGGGGAACATTGCACTTAATCCCTTATTTAGAATGAAGCATGTGAAATTTAATTACAAATAAATAGCAATGATGTTAGAAATCCAAGAGTTGAGTGCTTACTAAGAATTCTGACCAATTTTTTCAAACTCAAATTTTAACCCTAATTTGGTTTTTTTGGATCTTTTTCTTAATGAACTTTCAGCCTTAGGGCTAATTCTAATTTATCAATTACAACAGCATATCAATCACTTTTCAATCAATCAATCAACTAGGCAGCTCAAGGAAACAAACATCAAATCATGTAAAAACTTATAAGATGATTCCCAGACTTCAAGAGCGCATTGCCAATCACAAACTAGGTCTGAATTCAATCTTATTACAGCAGAATTTTACCTGCTACAAATCCGCCCAGTTAGCTTCTCTTTGTTTGTCAATTCATCCAAGTAAATCTGCCTACACTTGCATCAAATCAGCATAATAAACCAGCACTACTAAGTTACTAAATATTCAAATCATCGTGAGAAATAAGCTATAAATCAAATCTGCAAGTACAGAAACTTAGGACAATGATGTACACTTCATATTAACATAAGAATGAAGTACAAATACATATCAACAGCTTGTGATAAGCTTGCACATACAGTCTACTAACTTATCACAAACCAGATATTTTTCACAATGCTCTCCAAACCTAGCTAACGTAACTACTGTTGAGAAATAGAGGGGCAGCTAGATTACGTGATTTCTCTTACTTGGATAACTGCTTGTGAAGTATATTACTTAACTTGATTAACTTCTTCTTTCTCTTGATTATAATTAGCGTTCTTATCATCAACAGCTACCAAAAAAATGAAGAACAATGAGACAAAAGGACACAAGATATAGGCAATCATCCAGGGCCAAAACCTCGTCTGTTGAAAGGAAAACCCACAAAGATTCTTCTCTTCTTATAGCACTTTAATTGACGAATTCCAAGACCTATGACCCTTGACCAAGACCCCTCCAAGACCAAGTCAAACTTTCTCCTTGAAGCACTTTCTCAACCCAAGTCAAACTTGCCTTCCAACAGCTTCCACTTCACCTTTGACCAAGATTTTAGACCTGCAACTTTGACTGCAATTTCAACCAGCAGTTTTCAGCCCCTGCTACAGAAACCCTATGTGATATGTGTGAGAGAATTATGGTGATTTTTTTCTCTTCTCTTCTTCGCTTGGACAGCCTTTTCTTCCTTGATTATTCAGCTAGCAAACTTGTCTTCTTGTCACTAAAATTCGACTTCTTTAGCAACTCGGATTTACTGCAGCAAAGTGATACCCTAGATCTTGCACGTGTGAGGAGATGAGGCCCAAAACAGATCAGAAATTTTGACTTTCTTGAGCTTAACACTACTTCCTTTTCTCGCTCTTCTTTAGATCTCCTTCTTACCTCGATCGAACTTCTTCGTCACTGGATAGACACTCTTCTTGAATGAGTTCGAGTGCTCCTATATATACGCTTCCTTGAGTACCCTAATAAGCCGACTTGTCCTTCTAGATAGGTCGACTTGCTCCTTTTGAAGGCCGACTTGTTTGTAGCACTATGACAAGGTCTTGGAGGGTCTTTGACTCTATTTTGACTCAAATAAAATTTTCTTTACAATATGTAACAAGCCCAAATGGGTCTTCTGTACATGACAATGACTCAATGACAAGCCCTACAAGCACTCAATGGGTGCTTGACCTAAAAATAAATTTCCCTTGAGCATGAAACCCATGCCTCAAGAATAACAATAATAATTTTATTTTTCTCTTTACATCAAATACATAAAATCATGATTACATATGTCATTATGAAGACCCAACCTAGTTACATATTTCAACACTCTCTTTTAACTAGGGAGGTATTCATAATCCATGCAAGGTACTTGGACATTCTCAAACTAAAGAATTCTCATAAGATGAGTCGAATTGGTAAGCCATCTCATAAGCTATCTTATCAGCTTATACCAGAGCATCCAACATTGTCACATAGCAAGGCCTTGGCTAACAGCTCTATCTCTCCACAAGATTAGAGCACAATGCTGGCGAGACCAATGATTGATAGAGACCATCATCATTGTCTCTCAAGGCACATACCCCACCCGGGTGTTCACAAGGTATGTCCTTTTAGGACAATTCCAATCTTGAAATAGCACATCCTCAAGGAATTTCCTCTTCGACTACTCTTGCCTATTGGATGCCCTACCACATCCTCAAAGAGTATCAGAATCAATCTCAGATGCTTATCCAATCCTCCATTCTTTCTTCACAACATGAAGACAAGAATGATGTGTCTATCTCTCCCTCTTAACTAGGGAACATATACTCCTTCCAAGTTCCTATAAAAGGAATATACCCAAGCTCCCTCTTATCCAAGGACTTGTCCAAGCTCCCTCTTAATTAGGGACATGTTACCAACAACAGCTTTCTGCTTTTTGGTGGAGATCATGGTACTTTCAGCTGCTCATAGGGCTCCTCCTTTCGATGTCATGAATTTCATCTTTATGATTCAAAAGCCTTCATCTTCTAGGTTTCTCTTCATAGGGCATCAGTGATTCATCACTTTCCTTCAACAAACCATAAGGTTGAACCATTAGTCATGTCATTCTTCTCTTCATCGAAGAGTGATCTTCTAGTCCACATCTAGCTTTTCTTCATATAGCTACCTCTTCCAAGTCATGTTTCTTTCAGGATCTTCTATCCATTCCCATGAGTACGAGTTGTAGGTGACATCTATAACTCTCCTTCGGTAGTCTTGTTTCAACTCAACTAGATGTTGTTCAAAATTAAAAGATGAACATCAGATCAAAGTTACCTTTTATGATGGTCTTTCATCATGACATTTGTTTGTTTACAACATCAACATCCTATATATTCATAAACACATCTCCAAGACATTCAATGTCAAGGGTCTCCTTCTTTTACAAACTTCATCAGAGTCTTCATACCTTCTCTTTGGAGATGTCATAGCCAATTCTTTTAGTCATAGGATGTTGATCACTTATCTTATGTGACTATAGTTGCATCTTTCACGCACTCTTCTTCCTTTCTTCACATATTGCTTCCTAGGAACTTCCATACATAGTTCCTTCATCTTTGTCAACCACCTCATATTCCATGAGGATATATTATGTTGATTCATCTTGTAAATATGTGAACTAGCTTAAGACATATGCCTTCATGCATCTTACCAAAGGAAGAGATCCTTCTTCTTGTTATATGCAACTATATTGTGATATGACTTAATTTGTCAAATATATACATACCTCTTTTCTCCTTTTGGTCATCTCGACTTCCTTTCGCAGCTTCCTTTCCTTGCTTGAAAGTTCTTCAACCATTTTGACATGTTGCACCCCTTTGTCAGCATACCATCATCCTTCTAAACAATGGATCCCACACAAGGTGGAATCACCAATGAGACGCTTCTTACAAGTAGAGGTGAACCTTCTAATGAAGATTCCAACGGAGGATCTTGATTATCCTCATCCTGCAAATGCTCCTTTCTAATGATGATGATGTATGATGAATTATTTTTATCTTATCATGTTAGATGACTTTTTTTCAACCATATATATTACTTATGCTTTCAATGAGCTTACCAAGAGCTACTTCCTTTCTATGATGATTGCTACATCCATGTAGACCTCTACTTCAATTATCCTTTCAAGCTTCTATAATGAGCTCTTGCTTCAATCATACGCTTCTAATATGATGCATCCTATCATACTTACAATGCTTTCTACCATGATAGTTATCTTTCAGAAAAACTGAAAAGAACTAAGTGAAGGAGATTATCTCAGTCATAGTAGAGATCTTTCACTTCCTCCTTTGATTTCTTCTTCTCATGTTCTTCCACTCCTTCGGTGACATGGACTTCATTCCTTTCTTTCCTTTTCTTGTTGTCCTTCTTGAGTTTCGGACAATCTCTCTTGAAATGCCCATATTCCTAACAGCCATAGCATTGGATCTTTGACATAACGATCTTCTTCTTTTTCTGAGGACCAATCTTTCCTTTTACCCTAGCCATGGCAGCAAATGCTTGAACTTGTCCACTTGGTCCTACATTGCTTTTTGCCTTCAAACTGGTTTCTTCAATCTTACACAATGACTAGAGTTCACTGAATGGGGTGGCTTCCTTCTTTCCGTAGATGCTTGATACAAAGTTGACACATTCATCAGGTAGTGCATTGAACACCACGATGGTCATCTCTTTATTTCCCCCAACTTTTGCAATTGGTCTCATATTCGTGACACCCTCATAAGGTATGAGGTTATCCCTTCTTCCTTTATACCTTCATCTTATATAGCTCAGTTCTCAAAGATATTACTTCTCCTGCAATGCTTACGAAGAAAAATTCTACCAGCGTACCATAGATGTCTTTTGACTTCTCCAATTTTGCTACATAAGGGATGAGAGAATCCTCGATTGATTCTATAAGGATTCTTTGAGCCCTTATCTCCCCCTCAATACACTTTGTTAGAGCTTGAGCTTCTTCTTTTGGTGGTTCAGTGATTAAACCCTTAACATATCCAATGATTTCATTTTCTACGAGGATCAAATATGTCCTCTTCTTCCATGCAAGGAAATTTGATGACCCAACCAATTTAAAGCTCTCCTTGCAGAATGAAGTCATTTTGATAGAAGATTCAGTCATAGATATAAGGATACTTACGTGTCAAGTGAAGATGCTCCTTTGATGGTGATATCTTCAACTTGATGCCTTCTTGATTTTGATGATGATGTTTGTTTCCTTGAAAATGACAATGCTTCTTCTAGAGATGTCCTTCTTCAAATATTCTTGAGATGTGATCCCTTCTTCAAAGAGAGGGAGATCACCTTCATTCTAATGATGATGGCAATGCTTCTTCTTTGATGTAGAGACTTCAAGATGCTTCAATGTGTAGTCCTTCTTTCTTTGAGTGGAGGTGGGGTCCTTGAAATGATTATTGTAAAATGTGTGAGCTTCCCAAGAACGCTTCCACTGTGGAACCCTTCTTTGGATGAGCTAGGGTTTTGAGGTCTTTTATCATATTCCTTAGTTTCTTCCTTGATACTCCTTAGGTTGCTCGGCCCTTATGAATCCCTTCTTGATGGCTTGATTTCCTCTTTAATGCCTTAACCTTTCTTGATATTCCTTTTGATGATCCTTCTTCAAGTTGTCCTTCCTTGTCTTGTCACCTTAGCTTTGATACCATGATGAGAAATCTAGGGGCAACTAGATTAGGTGATTTCTCTTACATTGATAATAGCTTGTGAGGTATATTACTTAACTTGATTAACTTCTTTCTCTTGATTATAATTAGTGTTCTTGTCATCAAATAGCTACCAAAACAATGAAGAACAAGGAGACAAAAGGACACAAGATATAGACGATCAGTCAAGGCCAAAACCTCTCCTGTTGAGAGGAAAACCCACAAGCATTATTCTCTTCTTATAGAACTTCAATTGACGAATTCCAAGACCTATGACCCTCGACCAAGACCCCTCCAAGACCAAGTCAAACTTTCTCCTTGAAGCACTTTCTCAACCCAAGTCAAACTTGCCTTCCAGTAGCTTCCACTTCACCTTTGACCAAGATTTCATACTTGCAACTTTGACTGCAATTTCGACCTGCAGATTTCGGCCCCTACAACAAAAACCCTAGGTGGCACGTGTGAGAGAATTATAGTGATTTTGTTCTCCTCTTTTGCGTTTGGACAGCCCTTTCTTCCTTGATTATTCGGCTAGCAAACTTGACTTCTTATCATTAAAATTAGGCTTCTTTGACAACTCAGATTTAATATAGCAAAGTGATACCCTAGATCTCGCACGTGTGAGGAGATGAGGCCCAAAACAAATCATAAATTTCAACTTTCTTGTGCTTAACTCTCCTTCCTTTTCTCGCTCTTCTTTAGGTCTCCTTCTTACCTTGATCGAACTTCTTTGTTGTTGGATAGATGCACTTCTTGAATGAGGCCAAATGCTCCCCTAATAGGCTGACTTGTCCTTCTAGATGGGCCAACTTGCTCTGTTTGAAGGCCAACTTGTTTGTAGCACTATGACAAGGTCTTGGAGGATCTTTGACTCTATTTTGACTCAAACAAAAATTTATTTACAATATGTAAAATGCCCAAATGGGTCTTCCATACATAACAATGACTCAATGACAGACCCTAGAAGCACTCAATGGGTGCTTGTCTGCTTTACCTAAAAATAAATTTCCATTGAGCATGAAATCCATACCTCAAGAATAACAATAATAATTTTATTTTTCTCTTTACATCAAATACATAAAATTATGACTACATATGTCATTATGAAGACCAAACCCAGTTACATATTTCAACAACTACAACAAGCTAGCATCACACCAACTATCAAACCCTAACCTCCAACTCTAATCCAAATGGAAAATGGCATCAACCCATGGTACTCATCCACCCATATTATTCATCAACCCATGGAATTTACCCATGGTATTGTAAATGGCATCCGCCCGTGGTATTGTAAAATCCACCCATGGTATTCATTCACCCATGGAATTGACCCATGGTATTGTAACTAGAAAAATATTATAAGTAACAAGTCACATTTTGTAAAAGGACAGATTGTCCGCCATAATGTAGCTTTACAGTTCAGAGGCATGTAGCTGCCACATCTCTTCTCAGAGATAAGCTACCATTGCCCTAGCTGGTTTATTTCCACTTGGGTTTTAATAAAAGGTTTCTTTGTGGTTT
>APFE030070754.1:558-21057 GCA_000404065.3 Pinus taeda | reverse complement strand
TCAGCAGACTTAATGGTTTTCAGGATTTCATGGTTTGGGGGTAAACAATAAATGCAATCGGAGCTCCAAATGATGAGCAAAACTCGTGATCTAGATCCCATTGTGTTGGACGATATTGATCCAGCATCAGAATGGGTGGAGGAGACTGAAGAACCTGTGTTTGAGGCTGATTTTGATATCGACATGGCTTTAGCAGGGGATGATGCAGATTATGTGGTGGCATCAGAACTAGGATTAGTAGCGACATCAAGGAAAGGCAAAGAACCAATGGAAGGCACTAGTCATGCAGGTCGACAAACTTGTGCTTCCATTAGGTCCACTTCTATTGTCATTAGTGGCATTGCTACTGAGGTTGCAGATCAGGCTGAGGCATCCTCAGACTCTGAACCAGATGATGTCTATGTAGCTCCTAATGATGATCTTGTGTCTAGTAGTGGTGATGAACTTGATGATTGATCATGTGTACACTGTAGACTTGTAGTAGGCCAATGGCCTCATAGCTTGCAGCATTGTTTTTGGACTTTATAGGCCATTTAGAGCCTCATTTCTTATGTATTTTGCTATTTTGTCGATGATATGTATTGTACTCGGTGCCATTTTGATATATTCACCTTTACATGGTATATAAATGAGCAAACTTTGCATATTTTGTCTTTATTGGCTTGGAATCATGGTTTTACATCTTAAAAAATAGTTTTGTTTCATTAGAAATTAATTATTTAATGTATTTTTTTAAAACCGGTTCGTTTAGACCAAACCAGTCCCGGTTAGACCGGTTCCGGTTGGTAAACCGGTTCATTAGGTGGACCGGTCCGGTCACCGGTTCCGGTTTTAAAAACATTGGTTTAAAGTTTAAACACCCATGCACAAAAAATAATAAGTAATAACCACCTCATTTTAACAAATATTTTTTTTGCTACATTATTTGCAATGTGAATTCAATGAAAAATGGCTATAAGAGGGTGCATAAGAAAGTTGAAAAAAGAAATGGAGTTTGCTGTCCAAATATGGAGAAAACCCTTGCATTGGCTCATGGGCATGAATATCATAGCAAATGGGAAGAAAAAAAAATCATAATGTTGCTAGGCAAAGAGGCAAGCAGGCATAACCCTAAATCTATGAAAAAAATCATTAACATAGGGGTTTTAAAGAACATATCTGTTAATGGAAGAAATGAAGTTTGTCTCACTGTTCTTCAATCTTTGATCTACAAAAAATGCTTGGTTGGTGGTGATAATGATTGTTTGATCCTCAATCCCTCTTTGACAACAACCACAAAGCTCTTCCCCTCCTTCTCCAACACTTGAAACCGAAATGAGGTAAAAAAAAGAGAAATATCCCTTTTCTAGCTGCGGCCCAGCCTGCCCGGCAATATTTCCTATTGTCACATGATTTTTTGCTGAGATATCAGTGATTTCTCAGAAATATCACAATATTTTCGGGAGAGGAAATATAGCGATATTTTGGTTTGTTGAAAATATCGCGATATTTCTGAAAATCATCGATATCTCAGCGATATTATCATCACTAAGCGCAACATCAAACATGAACTAAGTCCACACAAGTAACACTATACCGAAGTCAATAAGGAAACCCCACATGGAGCGCTCTATAGTACAAGGATGACAAGCGTCACATTCGGGTTTTACCTAACCTTAAAGCGGTGTGCCATCAAAGCATGATGTCCCTCAAGCCCAACAAAATTCGCCCAAGATGGTGCATTATCCAACAAGTTGTTAGCCCAATGCCCCCTTTTATATGGCGGCTTGTTCTCCAAGTTTCCTCATGCAAGGTATTGCTCCTCTAGTTGTGTACTACATGTGCTCTAGTGCACATCACTCCCCAACTAATGGGCCAAGGTATTCACTCGTTCTAATGCTTCACCTCAACATATGTGTCTAGGTCCACAACCAACCTCTATGAAGCATGCTCCTCAACCCAAGGGTCCTCAAGTCAAGTATCCAACTGCGAAGGTGTATGTCACATTTTCCTATGCTCTTGGGGCTAAGGGCCCTCCTCCAAGTGCCTAGAGCTTATCCTCCAAGGGCGGTACCCCTCATAATTAAGTAGCCAACCCCCTATTGTGTACACCCCATTACCCATCTACATACATGGGTAACAATGTGAAAAAAAAATCTCCTATGACGCAGATTTCCAACTAGCAACCTCACATGCTCCTCAAACAACAACCCCTCAAATACCTCTAATATATCATGCTCAACTCACTCACCTAATCAACACACATCTAATTATAGTGGTTTGACATGCACACATATAAGGTACAATAGCCATTGTTTCATGCAAAGTGTTTACAATAACGTATTGGGTATTTAAGTAAGGATCATGGATGGAAGTCAAATAATGGATCATGATGCATGGAAATTATGCTTGTTGCCTTATTCACCTTTAGTGGTCATCAATTCCTTTTAGTGTAGTGTGACCCCCTAGATTTTATCTTTCATTATTTAGGAGAGCCATGAATAGGAGGCCTTGATAGAGATAGTGTGTACATGTCCTTCTATAATGACACTTTCCACTCACTTCTTCTCCCTTATCACTACTTTTGGGTTGGTTGTTGTCAATCGTTTGTGTTGTTTCCTTGTGTTTGCCTCAACTTGTGACAAGAAGGAGCTTGGAAACATCCAAAAGTTGATGCTACTACAAGAAAGCATAAAAGAGAAAATGCAAAAATAAAGGCAAGGGATGAATATAAAGTCAAAAGCCAAGATAGTTTGAGCACTACCCCCTTATATGAAGCCATCACCCATAGTCCCATGCATATCATGCCTATCATAGTGAAAAGGACTTAAAAAACATCCCAAACCCTATGACCAATGAATTGCCCATACTACAAATTCTTGATTTTCTAGGGCACGTGCTAGAATTAGGTTTTTCTTCTCCTGATAACTACTTCAATGATCAATTAAACATTAGTTTCACATATTGTTGTCGCTTCTAATGGCACCCACTACACGAGTGCTTCGGGAGACATAGAAAGCTTCCTAGAGACAACCTCTAGCTTGATTCCAGACTAGTGCCTAGGACATCTTAAAGAGAGGAGTGCATAGAAGATTATCAGTGGGGGCTCTTGGTTGCACTCCAATTGTCACGAAGTTTGGAAAGATAATAAAAGGGGGCTTGGTTTAAAAGGGGGCTTGGTTCAATAGGCCTTCATTAAGGGAAACACAAGCCAATGCATGGATCTGAATGTTCAGGGGGTAAATTGGGCCAACCTCAGAGAGAAATGTTTGGTTCTGGTGGCCGACACACAACAACAGGCAGCTTAATATTGCAGTTGTAGTAAAGGTGAAGAGGCGGAGAGAAATGAAGGGATCTGATGCATAGGGCTGTAACAAAATCCTAAGCAACAATGTCTCGGCAGAGGTATGGAAGATTGAAGAGGTGGAATGGTAGAGACAGTGGAGCGCTAATGAAGGTTTCATGCCAGATAGATCATGGGTACCTTTATCTCCAAACAGCATGAGTAAATCTAGGCTCACACAGGTACTACAGGTTAATCGAATAACGGAAGTAAATCTATCTTTTATGCAAGTGTTGCACGTTACAAACTAACAGAAGTAACTCTATTTTAAACGCAGGGACTGTTCACTTATTTAGCAACCTAGATAAATCCACGAATCAGAGAGAAACCAACAGTTTGATTACACTATTTCAAAGGGAGAAAAACATACATGCAGTGATAAACAAAAGAGGAAACATATTGCGCATTGATCTGTTTGGATTATTGGAATCACCAGGGAGTATCATTAATACTTGAAGGGTCCAAATAACCAGTCCATTACATTCAGCATGCGTCGCTCTGATCCCTCATGAACAGGCAATTAGGAACAAAATAGAAACCAAGAATTAGGACCATTCTCGGTGTTGAATTCTAGAACCTCCTTAAGTGTTTCTCCCCCTTATTTATACAAAAAAGGGGGCCCTTTGAATCAACATTTACAAAATATCTCAGCCCAGGGCCAGCTGTCAAATTGACTAGCTGTCTAGGCCTGCGATAGCTCTACTGCCCAAAATGATTTCCAAGGATTTGATTCCTTTCTTGAAACAAACAGAAATTACAGAAAAATAGAAAAGAGGAAACTGAAAGATGATGGAGGAAAATATCGGCTTGTGGTTCTTGTGAAGGCCCCTAACCAGGCCACATCTCTACCACAATGTAAACCTCCTGTTGCTTGGCCGGTTTATATCACTTTCGCCTTAACCGCCTAAATCACTCGTTCTCCAGAGCAGGGAGTGGTTCAACTGTGAGTTGCTTGTTACCGACTAGAAGTGGAGAATGTCCTGACAGTCCTTTTCTGTGTATTTGAGTGGAGCCCCATGTTGAGCCATTAATCTTCCTGAGTCCCCATACCTTCATTTACTCTCCGAAGACGTGCAGGCTTGCAGCGAAACAGGTGAATTCATTTTTTAGGCCATTGTTGTCCTAGGTTTCTTGTTGTGAAGGTTTCCACAGGATTAGCCCATATCGCTCTCCAACTACTCCATGCCTTCATTTAATACCTTAGCTGCCGACCTATACACTGAAAAATACCCTCACCGTCCCACTGAGCAGAAGCAAAACAATCATTTTAATGTTCGTTGATCTGGGTTGTTGATACGGGTCGATTCAATCTGGGTCGTTGATCCGGGCCTATTGGTATCGCAATCGCAATACAGGGGAGGGCTTTTTACCATATTCCATAATGTTTTTCCGATGGGCTGGACCCAAAACTGTAACAAACTGCAATATATAAAATATCGCATCCATCACAATCACAAGTCAGAAGGGGCTTCAGCAGAGCAAGAACTTGTGACTTGAGCGATCTCCGATTGCAATATCACAATCGGCGGGGGAGGACTTACCGTAATCGGCGGGAAGAGAAGTATCGCAATCAACGAGGGGAGATGGAACTTACGATATCGCAATCAGCAGGATGAACTTGCGATATCGGCGGAGGAGTGGTGACGGGACTTACGCGATATCGCAATCGGCGGGGAGGACTTGCGATATCGGCGAAGGAGAGATGATGGGACTTATGCAATATCGCAATCGGTGAGGGGAGACAGAACTTTGCGATATTGGCGGGGTAGGGATTTATGATTTGTGCGATCCCATTGCAATATCGCAATCGGTGGGGGGAGGAGTTATCGCAATCGGCGAGGGGAGACATTACTTTATTGCGGTAAGCGGGAAACTTTGTGATATGCGATATCACAATCGCAAAAAGGAAAAGGGAGGTGAATGCAAAGGAAAATGGGCCGATAGTGAAAAAAAATTGTGGGTCCCAGCCTTTTAAAAGTCCTTCAGTATGTTTTACTAATGCTTTTAAGATATTTCAAAAGGAAATGGGGAAACACAGCTAGAGTTGGAAATACAAAGGGATTTCGGCTAGAGTTTTAAAAAACAAAGTTTGCACAACTAGAACTCTCTTTTCAGAAGGTGACAAGTTGTTATACAAAAGAAAAACATCAACTAATAAACATGAAAGAGCAACAACGTAACCATGAACAAAGAGACAAGAGACACAAAAATTAGGCACACAACTAGGGCAAAGCCCATAAGGGGAAAACCCAAAAAAGTTCTTCCTTATGAGAGAGAGCGAGTTTCCATATTCATTTATATATCATAAATAACAATGGCGGAATAAAAACCAAACCAGTAACCAAAATCATGATGAAGTGCCATGTCAAAATCCAGGTCCCTGAAATTTCGGCCTCCTGCTAAAATTTCCCCTCTGTAATTTCACTAAATCAGAGATGCATGAGACCAAGTTGATGTGTCCAAATGAAGGGAAATGATCTCCTTCATATAGCCTTCAAGTGGGGGGTCGAATGGGTGCCTCTTAGAAGCCCAGCCGACCTAATAAATTTGGAGGTGTTAAACACACACATGGCAGAAAGAGTATGAAAGATAAAACATGAGAGTACATTTATTATTAACAAATGATATACATTTATAGTACATTGTGTGACCATTGGGTTCCACATCCCAAGGTCTCTTGGACTTCCTTAGCCTATTCGGCTTCCACACTAACCCTTAGAGGATTAGGTGTCCAACATTCCCCCCTTAATCCGAAGGGTTATGTATGAGTCCAAGAAGAGAGCTGTAATACAAAATGTGCAAAAAATGCACGACAACACTAGGTTGAATGTGCTCTCTAAAATATTGGTATAAAGGGCAGTGGTTTAAGGATGACCACCAACACTGGAATGCTTAGTGCAATTCCTAGGACTCTTCCAAAACTGGCAAGAAGTTGAAGTTTTCTGCTAGAGGAAGTGCTCCTATTGTTTTGAAGAGGGAAACCTTCAACCATGAAAGGGAGGTCTCACCCCGCATAAAAGGGAGAACTTCAACCTGAAAAGGGAAGTCTCAACCTATGATGGTTTAAGGATGACCAACAACTCTAGAATGCTTAATGAAATTCCTGGAACTCTTCCAAGTCTGGCAAGAAGATGAAGTCTTCTGCTAGAGGAAGTGTCCCAACTCTATTCCTGAAATTCTTCCAAAACTGGCAAGAAGTTGAAGTCTTCTACTAGAGGAAGTGTCCCAAATTCTTTGAAGAGGCATTACCAACTGAAGGCATGCTCAGGGGCAACTTTGTCTCTGGCCACAACTCTAAATCTAGTATGGCAGGTTGTGGCTCAGGCTCGCTTGACGTGGCTTTGAAGCTTGTAGATAACCATCATTTCCACCCCTGTCAGATACAACGTGAGATGATGGAGAAAACTCAAATGCAAGATTGTTCAATACTCTTGAACAAGTTTTGACATGTGACAGAAATATCTTCTTGGCTATTGATGCCCATTGCCAAGAAGCGATCCATCCAAGATGAGTCTTTGTTCTTGCAGGAGGTTTGTTTCTGAAGCATCTGTTTGAAGAATGATTAGTTTTATGACAATGCTTACATGGATGAAGATCAAAACAGTGATCTTTCAGATGGCCAACTCGGTCACACTGTTGGCATTTCACAATCTGTTGTTGTTGTTGTGGAAGAGGAGCAAAATCTAGAACAGTTGGAGGTGAACTATCATGAACGAATCTAGCACTCTGAAATTGGATTGGTTTGGAGTAGTCTGGAATATGAAAGGACACGTCCTTGTCATATCCAAGACCAATTTTGTGCTTGTTGTGAACAAGCTCTTCCCAAGGTCTGATGACCGACTTGGGAAGTGCAGACTGAATTTCTGCATCTACATGTAACCTTGTTGCTTTATTGGGCACTAGATCTGAATGAACTATAACATTATTGGCTGCTAATAGGATCTTGTTTCAAAGTGAGATAGGGGATTGTTCTGAATAAGAACAAGTTCAGAAAGATGCCTTTTCTGTTGTAACTCATCTTGCTGAAGTTGAGACTCCAGTTGCAAAAAATCAATGTTTTCTTGTGCATTTTGCAAACTGTTTTTAATGTCAGAAAGAGTGTTTTTGCTAATTTTGACTGTATCATCAACAGAACTAAGTATCAAAGTATTAAGTAACTCTAATACTATATTAATTCTGGTCATTTTCATTGAAAAAAATCAAGTGAATCTCACCCGTGCTGCTCTTAAGTATAAAGAAATCATTTCAACTATAAATCAATTCCTTGTCTCTGCCAATCACAATCTATGCAATCAACAACTTGTTTCACCAGCGTATCTTTGAGTGCTTTCCGACCTCAAAATGTCAAGGCACCAAGGGATGCACCAGAATTAGCTCCAATACATTTTAATGCACAAAGCCAGTCAATGAACTCACTTCAATAGTCATAATAATATTCACAACTCGATCAACCTTCAATATTTGTTTCTTCTCCAAGACATTAAAATGGCTCTTCAATGCACACTTCCAAATTGTTCAACACAGAGAGCAAAGAACTCTACCAAAATTTTGTGAATCGATTTTTGGAGCAGAGAAAGACTAGTTCTTCATGAAACATTCCTTGGCACATTACTTGATGTCTGTTAGAATAGTGTAATTAACAAGAATGCAGACCAACATCATTCGAAGGGTCACTGCCTTCTTCTTCTTTCTTTCTTACTTTTTTTTGTTTTTTGAATGATGGCCTCTACTAATACCTGGCACCAAAGAATTACAACGGCTACTAGTGCAGTGTTCTTGGCTCGCTTAAGAACAACCCAAATCTCAAAATTGATTTAACTTTACACTGGGAGAAAGGCAAGGAAATAGCCACTGCAGTGTTTTCGAAATCAATGCGGCATGCACATACCGCCAAATAGCTCTCTTCTTGCAAATTGACAATAAAAGAAGATGCGACTATGGCCCTGTGAGTGGAATTTATTTTACTTAAACGGGAAAGGTGAGAGGCACTGCAGTGCATACCGCTGAGCAACACCCTTCATGCACAATGGTTTCTCCTAGCAGTGTTCCATGCACCCCCATAAAGCTCTCCTCCCGTCACCTGTGTTTACATAAACCACCCTTCCACATTATGCAACCCAAAAATAACCATAGAGGAGCTGACGAAGCCACCCGCCGGATTCCTGTCCACAGCTATCTCGTTCAAGTTGTACGAAACGCAGGGGATAGCATTAATACATAAACAAATATGTAGGCATGTTAGTCCAATCACTCGACTTACTAGATCCCTGGAAGGATGCGTGGCGGTGGCTATAAAATCCTGCTTTGAAAGCGAAGATAAATATATTCATTACTTTGGGGATGCCATTGAGGTTCCTCTTCTCTCTATGGGCCTGCTTATGCCCACCGTCCAACCTGGTGCCCACGACTCTGAGGGATCCCTTCTGATGGAGTGGCTAGATCGACAAGCAACGACTTCAATCGTGTTTGTTTCATTTGGCAGCGAGACACTTCTATCGAGACAACAAGTTTGCGAGCTTGCACTCGGGCTTGAAGCCAGCGGTGTACCATTCCTCTCGTCTCTGCGTTCTGATCTGCAACATTCCGACGGTGTTGGAATATCGTGTAGCGTAGTTGCGTTAGTCAATCGTTCTTTTTATCCATTCTACATCAATGACATTGCTTGGGATTGCAACTGGAATCTAAGGCATTGAAGGAGGGGAGCAACAACGAAATGTCGAACAAGTGTTCAGAAAGAGCCATCCGTCATTCAATCATTGAAAACAAAAAACATTCTCGCAAATCAGTCATTCATATGTTTGCTGAAGTTATAAAACGTTTTGAAAGTAACCATGTATAACGTATTTTGAAGCAAGGCAAAGGTTTACGGTGTCGTGTGACAAATTGAACCATGACGAAGCTGGGAGAGGGAGCGTTATACCAAGGTGCATAGAGATGGTAACATGAGGAAGATGCAAAATCTAACGAGATCTGGAGAACGCAAAGGTCAAGGGTTTCCCTTTTTTTCTTTTTGTTTTTGAGTTGACAACCTCAGGAGTTGAGCACAGATGGGTATTATGGATTATGCCAAAAATAACAGTGCGATCTCACAAGAATTCAGGGCAAAAGAATTGATATGTCAGCATTGTCAAGAAGAAATGGCAGTTTTGTGTAGCAAAATAGGAGTTATGACAGAGTTGGCAGGGAAAGGCAAGGCAGAAAACCCAATGCATAAATGCGCAGTGATGAAGAAAACCACACTAGTGGTTGAGAAACCCATGTGAATGATGGTCTTAGGTCATTCATGTGCAAGTCTGGGCGGCGCCACCACAGTGAAGGTCATGAGTTTGTTCATCGCACTCAGTTTCCAAGCTCAATGCACAGGCGTTTCATTCTTCGTGTAGACTGTTGAAGAGTGGGTCCAATCAAATTGTTCTGGATGCAATGGCCAACCTTCAATGTTTCAGGCTGTCAAGCACGTTAGGTAGTCAGGAAAGTGAAACGCTCAAGCATAAAAGGATGCAACGGCCAACCTTCAATGTTTCAGGTTGTCAGGCGCATTAGGTAGTCATGGAACATTACAGGTAATGAAGACCAGGCCAGCACTATTCAAGGCAGCTCAGACCAACTGCACAAGGAATAACAACATGCCATTTTTTTCCTTTTCTACCTAAGGCATAAACAGTGAGGAAGAAAACTAAACAGGCCACACATCATGGCTCCGATACCATGTTAAACACACACATGGCAGAAAGAGTATGAAAGATAAAACATGAGAGTACATTTATTATTAACAAATGATATACATTTGTAGTACATGGTGTGACCATTCGGTTCCACATCCCAAGGTCTCTTGGACTTCCTTAGTCTATTCGGCTTCCACACTAACCCTTAGAGGATTAGGTGTCCAACAGGAGGCAAACTTAAAAAATTCAAATTTCCATTTAGTTTTCAAGATGAAAATACCGACCATGGCTACCATATTTTCAACGCTCCCTCTTAGCCAGGGAGGTACTTTTCATTCTCTCTCTCAAGATCAATCTTCTTGACCAATCATAGGTCTCACAACCCACAGCCTAAGGAAGGGATCACAAATACAAATCTCTCTCTCTGTCAATATCAATCTCCCCAACTAATTATAGGTCTCACAGCCCACACCCTAAGGAAGAGATCATCAGTCTCATCATAAGGAAAATAACATAGCATCCATCTCAAATCATCTCCCCGACCAAGAGGTATCATAGCACACAGCCTGAGGAACCAACAATACATCTCCCAAACCACAAGGTCTCACGGCACATAGCCTACAAGAGGAATCAACAATACATCTCCTGGCACACAGCCTACAAGAGGGGTCAACAATACGTCTCCCAGACCACAAGGTCTCACGGCACATAGCCCACAGGACGAATCAACAATATCTCCCGGGCCACGAGGTCTCGCTGCACCAACCTATGGAAGAAATCAACAATACGTCTCCTAGACCACAAGGTCTCACTACACACAGCCTACAGGAGGAATCAACAATGCATCTCCCAAACCATAAGGTCTTAGGGCACACAACCTAGAAGAGGGCTCAACAATACATCTCTTAGACCACAAGATCTCATGGCACACAGCCTACATGAGGGATCAACAATACATCTCCCAGACCACAAGGTCTCACGTCACACAACCTACAAGAGGAATCAACAATACATCTCCTGGACCACAAAATCTCACGGCACACAGCCTACAAGAGGAATCAACAATACATTTCTTGGACCACAAGATCTCACGGCACACAGCAAAAAGGAGGAATCAGCAATACATTTCTCAGACCACAAGGTCTCCCAACACACAGCCTACAGGAGATGGTCCATAATATGATGATATGTAATCAGTGCTCCCTCTTGAAGGAGATTCTCAGTCATTCCAATTTCTTCACATCAGCAACCAGTTCAACATCAGAAATGTAGCCATGGTGGATCTTGGTACTTTAACAAACATTTCAGCATTCAATTTGTTCATTCAACTTCAACTGGGGCTTCTCTCAGAAGCAAACATCATTAGCTATCAACAGACAATAATAGACTTCAGCAATGGCTTCTCACAGAAACAATCATTGGCAACCATAGTAGAGTCCAACAGATAATAAGTGGCTTCTCACAGAAGCAGGCATCAATAGCCATAGTAGAATCCCACAAATACAATAGACTTCAGCAGAAACAGACATTACCAGATAAATCAATTAGAGAATTGACCAAGTCAACATCAGAGTCTTGCAACTTCTTCAAATCATTCACAATCCATGGTGTCAAAATATCTCCAAGCTTATGCCTCAAAAGCAACTCCCTCTTACACAGAAGTCCTCTTCATATGGGCTCATCTCTAGCATATCTAGATCAGCATCAATCTTCAAAACTTCTAGCCACTTTCATGGAAATGTGCTCCGATCATGCTGATCTTGCCTGCTCCCTTTGATTACAGGGCCTATCACGAGTCTTCTTCTCACATTGTTCTTCCGTCCTTTCCAACAATTACCACACCTTGGCAGTCTTTATTATGTACCTGCAATCCTCACTAGGAGACCATGGAAGAACAAAAACAAACAAGCAAGCCAACAGACTTATAATGAAATAACCAATAGAAACAATCAAGATAATACTTATCTTTTAAGAGTGTGTCAACTCCCTCTTGATCTTAGCCTTCTCAGATCGAGTCAATTTCATCACATCATTAAAGAGTCCATATCATCATCATCATCAAGGAGTCTACATTATCACCGAGTCCATATCATCATCATCATCGTTAAGAAAACCATATCAACATTATCACTGTATCATCACTGAGTTCATGTCATCATCAAGGAGTTGACCATATCATCATCAAGAAGTTGACCTTGTCTATCAAGTCAAAGTCATTGTCATCAATATCATCAACGATGTGTCCACATCATCATCAACGTCATCAATGAGTCCACATCATCATCGTCATCATCATCAATGAGTAAGCATCAAGGAGTTCAAATCACCATCAGGGAGTCTAATCACATAATGCATGTCTTCAAGGAGTTTACATCAACATCATAAAGAGTTCACATCCACATCATCAAGAAGTCTATATCATTAACGAATCCACCAAGGTGTTCATATTATCAACAAGTTCAATCATGTCATCCACATCATTAATGGGTCAAATATCATTGTTAGCAAGGAGTACACATTCATCAACATCATGGCATACACATCATTCAGCAACAAGGAGTAATATATTGATCTTATCAAAAGAATCTAACAAGGAGTTCACATCATCAGCAACAAGAAATATATCATCATCATAATGGTCCATATGATCAAGGGGGTAAACTTGTTCATGTCATTATTAAGGAATCAACTTCAACAAGGACAGATCATCAAGAGGCTCATATTATCCATATCATCATGGAGTACTCAATATCATCAATAAGAAATTAGGGTTAGGCTCATTAGACTTAGATTTTCTTCTCCAAACCCATCCTAGAGTTTTACAAATCATATACAGTCCAATGTCAGTACTAATTGAGATAACAAAAGAAACCCGAGATATCTTTTGAGATCAAGACAACTCCCTCTTGGTCTTAAGTCCTTTTAGAGTCCAACCTGGAAATCAGCATCAACATCAAGACATCAGATCTTTTAGCAATCAATTCATAAGCTCAACATTTTCTCAACCATTTATATCAAGGTAGGGTTAACAACTTTTGGCAAGGATTGGCAATTTGAATAGCTAGGGTTATAGTATCAAACCCTAATATTTTTTCAGATTTATAAAGCCTCGGATTCTCAACATATGTATATGTCATTGCCTTCTTTCATCATGATGTCAATTCTATCTAGGGTTACTTCTTTCAATAGCAACAAACAATCTTTGATTCCATAAGCCCTAGGCTTCCTCCTTCAGTCCTTATGTCATGATAGGGTTTACAATCTAAGAAACCCTTCTTGTCAAGTAGCAGAGATTTAGCAATGAATTTTATTCAAGTCACACCTTTCCATGGCTTTCATTTTTCAAGAGCTTCTTTGCAAATTTCATGGCAAGTAATCAATTGATGTAAAATTGTATACTTTAATCATTTATGGTGGGAGACAATACCTCTACTTACAAAGATATGCTATTATGTTGGCTTCTTTAGCTTTGAATACTAATATATATGAGGTACAGCTTCTTGAGCAAACTTACAAAGAGACATCATCTTTTGTTATCGATAGAGATTTCTTCCTGCTATAAAGGTCACAACCATACATACGGTTACATAACTATATCAAATTCACTACCATTCATCATGACACAAGGTCACTGTATACTGTCACAATTGTCATCGTCATACTTGACATATCAAGTTTATTCTGCCATATATACATTATTGTCTTGAATACCATTGTCAACTCTATAGGACAAGATAATTGTCATCATTTCTCATCACTACCATAAGAATGGAGTCACTCCCTCAATCTTGCATCAATAAAGTCACCGGCTTCTTTGCTTTAGAACATAGAGTATACTTACAGGCTTTTTCTGCATTAAACAGAGGTTAACTTCAAAGAGATCAAGGATCTTCATATCACATAGCTTCCTTGTCACTGAGATTAAGGTTTGTCTTTGCATTAGGGACTTCGCGTAGCTGATTTTCTTCCATCATGGAGATCAAGGTCACTAACAGAGGTTATTCTTTTCTCATCATAAATGTTGGATTTCTTCGTATTTACAGAGAATAGTCTTCAAAGATTCGTTTTCTCTTCTTCAGACCAACAAAGATTAAGGCTTCTTGAATTAAGGACTTAGCATCACAAAGAATTGTTCAATCCACAAAGATAGATCATCATTTATATGCTCAAAATTTCGTCAAATCCACAAATCAGATCAATCCACAAAAGTTCATCCAATCCATAGAGATGTGTTAGGATCATGGTCATAATCATCATCATATTTTTATTTAACAGGGATATCGAACAGGCTTCTGTTGGAAATAATTCTGAGAGGGGGGGGTGAATCAGTATTATCAAATCAAACACTTTTTCATTTCATACTCAGATATATATACGCTACTTCAGTTAAGGGAACCCGCGTGTACACGCATCTGTGTCTAATGCAACTAGCGTATATCCAGTAAACTTATGATTCAATTAATCCATTATATGTTGATCTTTAATCAGTGCATCAGAACTTCATTAACAGTAAACAGGTGCAGTAAAATAGAACAGATCATCACACATAAGAAGCACACATGAACACCAAGATATAAAGTGGAAATCCAATGTGGGTGAAAACCACCTGCTGCGATTCGTCTCCATCTTCTTTTAATAAGAAACTTCTTTTACACTATTTATGTACTGGTGCAGTGTTATACCAGTACGCAGGCTTCTACCTGCAGAAGGCTACAACCTTCTCTCATTCTCCAATTTCCACTGGAAGGGAGCTACAACCCCCTTAGCTCTTGTACTAGCTGATCCATTTGCTAGTACATAGGCGCCGACCTACTGAAGGCTCCAACCTTCACTCGTTTTCCAGCTGCTACTAGAAGGGAGCTCCAACCCCCTGGCTTTTGTATTGGCCGATATGTTTACCAATACATAGGCGTTGACCTACAGAAGGCTACGATCTTCTCTCTTCCTCCAAGGACCACGTTTCATAAATTTTCATACTAGATACTCCTGAAGCACAACACCATAATCTAAAATCCAATTTTCATACTGGACCCATCAACGACATTGAAGCGCAAAATCAATCACCACTGCAATACATCCATCAACTACACCTGCATCATTGATCTCTAAATCACCCAATATTGAAACACTGAAACCCTATCAACAACACAGTCACCAGAACACAGAACAGACAACAGAACTTTGCAATAGCAACCAGATCCAACTGCAACTTCAAAATATCATACTTCATACTGTATACACTACTCTGATGAACCCAACCTGTGTGTATACGTGCTTTTACCAAAGCGAACCCGCATACAGATCTGCAAATCCTAACTTATAACTTTGCAGCTATTCTATAACATTTATAGAATAAACATGCGTCAATAATTTAGATCTAGTCTATCCATGATCAAATCATATAATGATAAAACATTCCAAGCCTTAAGATCCCGATTCATCATTCATCATCATCCACATGGGTGCATCCTTGGTTCAGATCAAGCAAAGCATCACAAACCCATAACCTGCATACTAGATCTCATACTTCATCAGATATTCATCACTTCCTCACTTACCCTTGGCCTAATGATCTTCTCCTTATATAGGTTTAGACCTCTCTCAATACCATGGTCCAAAACCATGTAGAACTTGATACCTTGGACCCAATACCTGGGGTCAACACTTCGGACCAAATACCATGGACCAAATACCACGGACCAACTCTTAGTTTTCCAACATGTACACGCCTTTCCTTCTGTGAACCTGCGTGTGTACGTATACGCGCCTTTTGTTCTGCTAACCCGCACTTTCATCAAGGTTAACCTGCGTATACCTCTCTCTTGACCTGCTGCACTATGATTTGTCATCTGAGTGAGTTGCCATCAAGGGCAACACCTGTATCATACCTCTGAGTGAGTTGCCATCAAAGACAACACCTGTATCATAATGCCAATAGCTTCAAAGATTCAGACTAAATTTACACTATGTCTAGACACATGATCGAGATAAACTCCACAAATTATAGCTTGGCCTTCAACAAATCAGGAACCTCCGAATGCTTGAACAACAAAGATAGGTAGCACGCAAAACAGAGTTAAGAGTCTGGATTTATAAGAGTGTCGCTTATCACTGTGATAAGTGCTTTAGGCTCTTCAACACTTGCTTTAGATACCACAAAGAATGGGAGTCATAAGGCTTGCATACATGTGTTACAAAGATTAAATAAAGAGGCCACAAAGGCTCGTATTAGATGCCACGGAGATGAGATGCAAAAGAGATGTCACAAAATTTCTTATATATAAAATGAAGATAAAGAGCTCATAATTGCATACCACAAGAAATCGAGCCTTTTTCAATAGTTAGAAACTTCGGTCCTTTTACAAGGTTCATAACTTCAGAGGCTCAGACTGTTACATTAATTAGGATTTTGGAATTCTTCTCACAGTGCTTCTCAACAACCTTCATCATAGATCATTTGATTCGGCTTATTGTAGAGGGATTCCACAGAGACTTAGAATTTAAACATTCCAAGGGAACTCAGTCAAGCCATAGAAGGATAACCATAGATGCTTCGAATTCTTTCAACTGCTCATTGAACCCAAGCTCTAATACCATCTTGATTTTCTAGGGCACATGCTAGAATTAGGTTTTTCTTATCCTAGTAACTACTTCAATGATCAATTAAATTTCACATATCATTAAATTCAATATCATTTAGGCAATTATACAGAAGAAAAACATCAACTAATAAACATGAAAGAACACTAAAGTAACCATGAAACAAAGAGACAAGAGACAGAAATTAGGCACACAGCCAGGGAAAACCCACAAGGGGAAAAACGAGAAAAGTTCTTCCTTATGAGAGAAAGAGAGAGTTTCCAGATTCATCTATACATCATTAATAACAATAGCAGAATAAAAACCAAACCCATAACCAAAATCATGATGAAGTGCCATGTCAAAATCCAAGTCCCTGAAATTTCGGTCCTCCCTAGAATTTCGACCTCTGCCTAAAATTTTGGCCCTCCTATAATTTCACTGGATCAGAGATGCATGAGACCAAGTTGATGTGTCCAAATGAGGAGAAATGACCTCCTTTATATAGCCTTCAAGTGGGGGTCAAATGGGTGCCTCTTATGGGCCCAGCCGACCTAATAAATTTGGAAGCAAACTTAAAAAATTCAAATTTCCATTTATTTTTCAAGATGAAAATACCAACCATGGCTACCATATTTTTCAACAAAAAGTGGATTTAAATGAAATCAATGAAGCCTATCAAACAAGCTAATCAAAACAAAGTAAAAGGGTAAGTAAGGGGTAGAAAAACAAAAGCTAAAAAAAAGGGTAACTCAAGCACAAGCACTCCATCTACAAAGGCACTCATGAATGATGGTCTTCCATAACCCATGCATAAGACTACAACACTTCTCATGAAGTTCACCCCTAATCATTTCACTAACCACATATGCCTACGACTTGAAAGGTCAACCTAGGAATTGTTCCTCCTTAGGCCCTTTTTCTTTCACTGTCATTTGGGAGCACCTAATAGGGTAGTTGATGGCTCTCCCATGCCTAAATTTGGAAACTTACATAAGGTCATAAGCTAGTGTGAAGTTTGAAGAAGATACCTAATGTGATTCACTTATTTTCCTTTTACATTAGATATGACCCACATTTTATGTTACAGTGACTCTTGTATGCATGTTAGTTGATCTCACTTGATTCCTTGAGCCCATGCTTGATGACGATATATGGTCTTTTGGAGGACGTTGATGATGCTTCCCATACTTCATGGATGATGACACATACCCTTTTGGGGGGGTGTTGGAGACTTGTTGATGGACATTGGAAACTTGTTAACGAGTGTTGAATCATGAGATGACTTGGCATGCTTCTTGATACACTCCATCAAAATTGGACCATGGGCGTCGCCCCTTGAAGCTAAGCTAAGACATTACATGCATGAACTTGATGTGTAACTTGAAGAGAGCACAGAGCCCCTTGATGACGTTGCACCGTTTGTGATGATGAGATGGCACCTTATGATGATGTAACATGCCTTTGATGAGGAGGTATCACTTTTGATGATGCATTGTATCTTTTGGGGGAGAGACATGACCTTTGGAGCATTTACACCCCTTATTGGAGATGATCTCGCCTTTTACACTCATGTGAGACCTTTTGAAGGGCATTTTTCATGTTTTGGCATTGTATCTTCATTTTGGAGGCACTTTTGGGGGTTGGCTTGAGACCTATCCACCTTATATCATGAATATTACGTGTTTTTAGGGCTTTTGGTGGATATTAGCCTAATTAGGCCAAGTGCTTGGTTTCCCTTGTATAAATAGGGAAGAGTTATCCTTCATTTGGATCATTGCACGTTGTGGAGAGATCACTTCTCTTGGATTAGCATCTTTTTTTCTAGTTCACTGTGGAGAGCTAGCTGAGTGACTTTCTTTGAGAAATTTGTGATATGAATGGATTCTCTTTTCATGGATTCTCTTTTGATGGATAAATGCTAATTAATGTAAGCTTATCTTATTTACGTCTGTGGATAATGGTTATTAAGTATTCACCAAAGTGTCGTCAATATTTTTATCTCATCATTCTGCTTAGACAAGATTTTTCATCAAGTTCTTTAAGGTGACCTAAATGGAGCTTACTCCTTTATTTATATTTGAAATTTGTAAGACACCTTAGGATTCTAAGAGGCATAAGTGGGTCTCCCTTAGTCTTTGAACCTACATCCATGACTTTTCCTCCCAAGTTTGTTGATACTTGACTCCATTAGCCCTAGATTGAGAAAGGCACTAGTTCTCTCTCTTGTGACAATTACATATAATTTAAAAATCATTATTTTTATTGTTTTCGGGTAAATTGAGGTTTAATTGAAGCAAATCATTTATTTTCAGCATTGTTTAGCTTGGATGTTATTGTCCTAGGGTAAGAAATATTTTAAACATATGGAATAACCAAAAGTGTCATTTGAGGAGTATTTTTCAGCTATAATTTAAGGCTGAAGTTTAGGGTTTTATCTTTTAATGTTCTTACATGCTCTTTTACCACAAAATTGTTGTAATCTGACCTCTTCTTTACTCTCGTCATAGCCCTTAATTTTTCAGTTTATTATCCTAGGTTTTAGGGCTAGTTTTGTTGTTGTTATAAACTAGGGTATTACTACAATTTCTGATTATTAATGCTAATTTACTTCAGAAAGGTGTAATTTCTTGATTGTGTGTGTTTGGGGACCTTTCTTGAATCTATAGTGGTTGACCTAAGTCTCTAAAATAACCATGGGATCCTTTGAACTCAAATCTAGAAATTACTTTTAATTCCACCATAAAGTCTAATTGTTTGATCTCCTAGATTGGTGGAAATAAAAGTAGAAGTTTTAGGGGGCTTTTGACTTGGTTTGACTGGGCAAATTGGTCCCTAAGATCTACTAGGGAAGCCTCCCTTGTGTTGGATTGCATCCATCACTGGAACAACAAGAGCAATTGTTGAGGTGATAGTGGTAAGTTGGTAACTCTCCCATGTTACTCACTGTCTTAGTCATCTAGTGTAGTTTTGCAGATTTTGTTGCAACACTCAATGGGTTATCGTCATGTCCTAGGTATTTGCACAATGCTATCCCTCTATCAAAGATCAAGCATCCACTTAAATTGAGCCATCTATATGTCCATCAAGTATCACCAAGGGACTAGGAGAGCTTGCACTTTCCTAGCTAAGTGAAAACACTTTTGGAGTGACCCCAAAAGCTAACAAAAGACACAAGCACTGAAATCAAAACCATCTACCCTAGAAAAATATGTCAGTGTAAATCTGGCATTTAGATTAACTAAGCAAGAAACGCAATGCTCTAAAATGGAATCCACGCCACAGAAAAGAGGAAATAGAACCTAGGGGACACATTGTACTAATTGATTGTTTTGAATGAAGTATATTAAATTTAACCTCAAATAGATAGCAAAAGATGTGAGCACTGCAATCTTAGAAACTGTGTATGTCAGAAAAATGTGTCAGTGTGAATACAACACCCCTATGGTGTCCTAGCATGCAGAAGATGTTTTCAAGCATTTGGAAGACAAATGCAAAAAATAGAAGGATTTATCATTTTTGTTACATTTCTTAAATCAAAAATAATGCAAAACAGAAATTATGTCTTTGGAATTGCAAACCAAATATATCCATAAAATAGTAACGTTACATTTATCTCGTTAATCCACCATGCAAGATACAGTCTACGGTCTCATACACTACTGCATTGTTCTTCAGGTGGGGCAGATTTTAATCTATTATCATTCATATAAAGTGCACAGTCAACCAATAACCATCTATACGATCTTGTCCTAGAAGCCAGAATATCGTCTGCTTGAGTTTCGGACAGAAAAAGTCATGATTATAAGCTACACCTTCACAGGCACCTATTTATAATCTACAAAATCAGTGTTACTTGGGGCGGGAGCAAAAATGGGAGCGAGAGCGACATTTTCAGAAGCTCCCAGTTTGGGAGCAAATCCCGGAGCGTTT
>APFE030070753.1:0-20010 GCA_000404065.3 Pinus taeda | reverse complement strand
ACAAATACATCAATAAATATTTTATAATTGGTATAGCAACAAAATTTATTAATATTTTTAAATTTCAAAATAATTTTCCTTTTTTAAATTTCCTTGAGCTCTAACCCCATACAATACAAAAATTAATGATCTTTCGAGTCACATATCACCTAACCCCATACAAAATTAATGATCTCTTGAGTCACATAACACCTAGCCCCATACAAAATTAATGATCTCGAGTCACATAACACTCTTCATGCTCTTGCCGCACCTCGCTTCCCCTTTGCTCCTCCATCAAAGGAAATAACAACCGAGGTTTTATTTCTTTTGGAGGCAAGGAACTCCTCCTTGCTGAATCTCAAACATTGGATTTTACTTACATTTAGACGTCCTTTGAAGCAATCAAACCTTAATTTAATTAAAAATTTGTTTTTGTGTTTTGATTAGTGTAAAAATATTGACTCTTAAAAATAAGAGCGAATTATCATAAAAAACAATTGGGAGACTATGAGTTGGACTGACCCCTTACTTTAATATTGTTCTTCTTATGTTCAGATTAAATATTATTTTATAAGAATTTGTCTAAACACCCACCTTCTTGTTCTTTTCACTCAATTTTTCTTTAAATTGCTGAAAATGAAAATAGAAAGCAATAAAAAGGATTACAAGATTTCGAATACAAAGCAACAAAAAGATTACAAAACAGATTTTTATAATGTGATTGCAATAATTTATAATTTTAATATTATCTTGTATTAAATTAATATTTCTTTGGTCTGTATTACAGGTGGAGTTAGAATGGAGAATTGCTAGTCGGATACGTTAGTGTATATTGCAGAGAAAGATAGATTCATGCGTCGCAAAGCCAGCAATCAAGTTAGGTTAAGTGAAATGGAAGTATTTTGGGCTCGACAAAGCTACATGTGATATGGCAGATCAGATTGGATATGTATCATTCTCTATTCACTGATTGAACGATGCTTTTTATATGTTTTGGATGTGATTTTTTAGGTATATGTACATATGGATATGGATTAATAGTACCATGAGCTATGTTATAAAGTCCAATAAGACAGTATGTCCACGATGGTTCATGTCATTATGGTTGTCATGTGTTATATAGTCGTGTTGTTTTGCCTCTTGTAGGTTTTGGTCATTGTAAATAACTGCATCGAGCTAAGTATAAATCCTCCATGGACAGTATGTTTTGCTTCTCACTAGTCTTGTTGGTTGTAGGTGTCATTGAACACCGATGATGGTGTTCCCCAAGGGGGAGGGTTCTGTAACAACCCTGGACAAAATTCCATGAAAATAAAGTTAATAGAGACAAAATAATAGCCAAGTTCATGGGACAAATATTCCAAGATGAATGTTGGAAAAAAACATCCTAGTGTGGGTGTTCATTTGGTTTATTATGGCTAGGGAAATTAATAAATGCAATGGCAAAGGATTTGGAAAGGAAAAGAGACATTAATTGACATTTTATTTATGAAAATAATGGAAATTAGGAGAAACGGAAAGTGAAATGCCACAGGTTGCATGTGAGGAGGAAAATGAAGGAAAATAATGGAAAATTGAAGAAAATAGAGGCCTCATTGATAAAAAGGCTTATGAGGATCAGTTGGTAGCTTTTGTCAGTTCAGTTTTGGAGCTCTCTCTCTATTATCTCTCTTTCACACTCTTGGACACTTAGATAATTCGTCGAGCACTCTAGTATTGGACCAAGAAAGCAAAGGAAGGACTAAGAAAGTAAAGATAAAGCAAGGAAGAGCAATGCCTAGAAGCTACATTGGGATTATTCGTAGGTATCAATTTGCATGTGTGATTTCATTTCTAGTTTTGGCATGCATGTGTGCATTTGGTTCTCTTATTGTCATCAACATGGTTTTTTTGCACGTGTGACAATGTTCTTCAGCCTTACCTTTCCATTTCTAGATAGACGTAGTGTGATGGGTTCCCTTGTATTTGGTTGAGCTAGATTACAAGATGGTTTCAAAAATGAGTGAGGTGGTCTCTGAAAGAAATAACACAAGGACTAGGAATCCATGAACCAAACTAGGATTATGTTAAAGACATATTTTATGTGCCTCGGTAGGCCTAGGAATCCTTGACTGGTGAATGGAAGAATATATGTTAAAGCCTAGAGGTGTTTGGCCTCGATCATGCCTAGGAATCCTTGACCAGTGAATGGCAAGACATATAGTAAATTTTGGAGGGTGGAGTCTTTATTGGGCCTAGGAATCCTCGACTGTTGTAAGGTAGGATATACGATAAAGCCTAGAGATTAGGAGACATGAAAATTCCTCACGGTGTAGGTGGGGAAATTCGGTGGAAACCATGCTTGTTTAGGGCCTAGTGATCCAGCGGGGATTGCAGTAAACCCTTAGGAAACCTAGTTTGGTTTGGTTTGGTTTAGAGTCCCACATTCATGCTTGGAATATGGCGTGGGGGTGATTGGCTGAAAGAAAATTTTGATTCATCCAATCTATGGTCAGGTGGTTCGTAGCAGTCCCATAACTAGTTGGATTTTGTATTCATTAATAAGAGCTCTTTCTCCTTGGTATTTCATGTGAATGTATTGTATATGTGGATTTTATAGCTATTATATCCTTGTTATTTATGTTGGTTATATCTTGGTTATGAGTATGTTTTATGACAAACTTGAAGTATGAATCTCATCATGATTTGATTGGCAAATGAAATTACTATATATATATATGTGTGTGTGTGTGTGTGTGTGTGTGTCCTAATAAATGTGAATGCAACTATTGTGATATGTAAACAATGCTTCTTTATGAATCTCAAATAAGTATGAGACCCCTATGCTCAGATATGTTGTTATGACTTGTAGATTGCATATTCGTGACATGTTTGACAAAATGCTTGTCATGGCTAGTAGGGGTACGGTCAAGTCATTGATCAAGTGTTTGCATTAATACCTTCGCTCCATTTTTATTTATCATTTCTGAAATTTTCATGAAGTTGTGGGTAGTGGCGTGAGTTTTGGACTTGAAAAAGTGGCACATAAATCAGGGTCACTAGCTCAGAATGAGTAGGAACATTCCACAATCGTTGGCATTCCCTTGCTATGGGAGTGACTAGAAGGTCTCAATTACATGCATGGCTTGTCATGGGAGCGACTAGGGGTCCAGATAAGTGAAATGTCAAGTTTCCTTAGGGGCTGGTCCCCTGGAAGAATTAGTTGGCTCTTGAAGCTTTTGTAGCTTGTGTGGAAGATCATATTGGTTTTTTTTTTGTCGGTTCCACTTCCTTAACTGCACATGGGGAGTTGAATCACATCATAGTAACCTCTTGTCACATGTTTATCCCAACAGACCAGTTAACTTCGATTAGTGTGGGAGGAGGGTGTTACACACTATATTCTATGTCATCTTTAGTGTCATGTCTTCATCATATTTGATAATCAATAAATCCTGCAAATTTTTCTATTTTTGGAATGGCCAATTCCAACAGAGCCTCAAACTCATGACAATAGTTTGCCAGACTAAATGTCACAACAACAAACATCCATTTCCTTCAACCAGATTTACATTAATGCATTTTTACATGAAATGCATCATAGTCAATGCACCATGTGATTGGCAATAGAAATGATATGATGAATATACAATCAACTAAAATCATATATCTTCACAAAGCCAAATTTAGATTTAAGGCAGCATGTGGTTCACATAGGTCCATACAACAACATATTGAAGCAACCACAACATGCTACAATATTTGCGTTCACACATTTTTATGCTCACATAAAGAGATACATACACCTCTATGTTCCGGCATTCCTGCCACACACAAGATGCATTCACACAACAAGTTGCATCCTCCATGTATTGTTTTGACTCCTTGGCTCACTATGGCTCCATGGGTTCATTAGAGAAATTTTGAGGTCGAAAATCGGCCCCAAAACAAAAATGTACAACCAAAATCAATTTTATAAGAACCAATAGGATTCAAAAGGATGATATCAAAAGGTACAAAGATTAAAAAAATAAAAAATTCACCATTTTTGGAGTAAAATGGTACAAAGACTAAAAAGTAAAAAAAAAATGACTTTTTCAACTTATCTCTTTATGATTTTACTCAAATTTCAAGCGAGAGCACTCGTTGGATGCACAATTTAATTCCTCATCCAACGAGTACCCATGTTTCATACTTTTCATGGACCCTAATACACAAAAAGTGAGAAATACTTGAAAAACATTATTGTAATCACATTTTTTCATGTATTTCTCATTTTTTTTATAGTAGGGTCCATCGAAAGTATGCAACATGGGTACTTCTTGGATAAGGAATTAAATTTTCCATCCACCGAGTGCTTCCGCTTGAAATTTGAGTAAACCCGTTGGGAGATAAGTTGAAATTGAAAGTTGGAAAATGTAGTTTTTTCTTTTTTCTCTTGTAAAATTTGATGATGAAATATAGCCTTATTTTATTATTTCCACTATTATTTTATAATATTCCTTATGGGACACATTTTGTACGGCAAAATTTCTCTAATGCTTATTGTCCATTGTTCACATGCTCCACGAACATGCCTCTTCTTCTTCAACGAGATGTAGATGATAAAATGTGAACCAAGAGCACCAAGAATAGATTTTGTGCCCTCTTCATAATAGAAAACATTGCACCACGACTCAAACAACAAGTAGTTCAATGCCAACTCTTTGTTGTTGTCTACAAAACTTCGAAGGGATGGTCCCGACAATGCAATAGATCCATGAATCTCAGTAGATTTCAACGTTGCTTACAATCACACTCACACAACTTCAAATGTGCTCGATGGTATTTCCCAACAACAACATCTGCAACATGATACTTTCATGCATATCCCTAAAACAACTCAACTAGATTTCTCTCGAATCAGCGCATAGGCACTTGAACAATCTGATGGAAAAAAAAATAATAATAATAATAATAAAAATTTAACATACTACTACAAAACATAAAAGAGTACACTTAAAAAAAAAACATATATTCTCTTGTTTTCCTAGGCCAAAGACTAGGCCCATATGAGCTCTGATACCAAGTTAAAATTGCATAAGCCACATAAAAATGTTATTCACATAAAAAAAAATACAATATAAATACAAGAAGCTATGTCTCGAGATATGTAATTTATCTTGGACATACTATCTCTTGGTTGAGTGAATATCTCAACCACACACTTATGTAGGAAGCTAATTAGTTGGAGAGAATCTCTCAACCAACTATGCCTCAACAATCTCCTAAACACTAGAGAACTACTCCTATATTGGAAAACATCACAAATAAGACAAGTACATATTATATTTTCCAAATACGTCTTATGGTGTGGTCACATACTTTGAAAAAACTATGTTCTTGCTCTTTGTGGTCGATTGTAAAATTCCCTACAATGACTATTCAACTTCTTGCTCATGGAGAGAGGATGATTTGGAAAGGAAAACTTAAATTGTCATGAAAGATTTTTTTTATATGGCAGAATCTATGAATGATAAAAGCAGTGTAAATGGACCTATTAAAGGAAATGATCTAATAAATTAGTCTTGATTGATAAAACAAGGGATAAAAAAATGGTAATAAAGTTTGATGCAATCGAGTAAGCGACCATTCATTATTCTACACAAGAGAGGCACACAACAAATTCCCATTTTGCAGAAGTGATAGAAAATTGTAGAAGAGATTTGTGGCAGAGGACCAACACGGATTAGATTATTTCCATATGGAAAAGATTATTTCCATATCTAAGGGCATGTATTGGGTAGTTAAAGATAACCCAAATTTCAAGTCATGAATTACATAAATTATTCAAGATTTGAGTGCGAGTGCATGAGGCAAATCATTTAACACTTAGTTTTAGAAAAAAATGATTTGTGATGAAATGGAAATAAAAGGATATAGGTGGTAGAGTTTTCATTCTTTAAAGGCCATTTGAGAGATATTTAGGAACAACATCAACAAATCCAAATTTAAAAGAGAAGGATCAACATGTTGAGGTTATTTCCAGGAATTCAATGAGTGTTTTCAGACAACACTTTTAAGTATTCAATAGTTGTAGATTTTTCCAGATTTAAATGCAAGCAATTTATAATTTGCTGATTATTTGTAGTTAATTAGAGATTTTTTTCATTTTTAATTTGTAAATAAGCTTTGATTTCTAAAAACTACTAACAACTTGTACATTTCTTTCTCAATAAGTATTATAACTATTAATGTAAAAGGAGTTGCCTCTTGGGTACAGACATATACTTGTATTTTGTAAAAGCTTTATACTTTCAAATAAAGTTTAATCAAAGGGTTTTGGTTTCTGCTTATCACATAATTGTTTACTGTGAGAGTATTATCATGTGCTTTCATAATGTGATCTGTACATTTTGCAATTTTGTGGAGCATAGGAGAGGCTAAGTTGATATTTAGCACCTCTTAGTTCCCTGGGCAATGTTATATTCATAGCCAAGCAACTAATATAGAAAGATTGTTTATAATTTCCCTATGAATCTGAAAATTGTTGCCCTTGTTCTATATAATTGAAATGTTTGTTGAACTGTTGAACTATTGAACTAGAGAAATATACAGCAAAATTTCAAGTGAGTGACTTTATTAGCTAGAAATTTTGTTAAAATTTTGTGTTGCATATATATAATAATTTAGATCAAATTTAACAAGAACGCTAATGAGATAATTAACATTATTAAGGGAAATAATATTATTAACTAAAAGTTGTTGCTAAAATTTTAAAAAATTCTAGAAGTTCGAATTTTACTTTTGAGATAGTTATAGTTGATTTTAGGGTCAATATGTACTTTCGGCATGGTTTTAATTGAGTGTTATTTATTTCAAATTCTCGAGGAGAATAGTCATAAAAACAGAAGATATTATCTAAATGGCTCTCCAGGTGAGATACTTAGAGAGCGCCCAAGCATATCACAATACACCCATTGTCTTCCATCAGGAGAACAACCTAGTACATATAGGCTTTCACACTATCAGGGTGGTTTCAACCACTCCCTAGATAGTAGGATCTGAGACCTAATCTTAGAGTCTCAATCTTATCTTTAAAACAACTATCTGTAACTTTCTCTATTAATTCTAACACTCCCTCTTAGTGGAGAAATGGGACTAAAAAAAATAACATATGCCTACTGTTCTAGTCTCAGCTAGGCTTACAATTAAAACATGAAAAAACTTGGTAAAAGAGCTGTTCATTTTGGTCTTTTTGCTTGAGAGTCCATGCTTGTTCATTTTGAGTCGAGGCTTCATCTTCGCTTTCCTCGCCATGAGGTAGTGATGTCCCTTAACCTCATTTCTTCCCCAGTGACAGAAAGCTTGAATTCTTATTCTCGCCCTTCTCAAGATTATGTCGGGCTGGATAGGAGAATTTTCCCTCTCACTATTTCCGGTGTCAACCATCTGAAAGTCAGCTATGATGTCTTCATCATTAATTGATGTAATGTCTACACACACAAAATATTAACGAGATCATCTCCAGCTTTGTTTTCTTCTGTCACGTCTTTGCAATCTGCTTCATGTGGCTTGTCCAATTGATCTTCAACACTTTGTTCCTCTTTACACCCTTTCTGAAGATCAGCTCTTGTGTCTTCAATCTTAGGATCTTGCACAACAGACTATGCCTCTTGAGTCTCGTGGTCATCAACAGAAGCACATTGTTTTTCTGAAATTTCTTCTAACTCAAACATACTACGCATGCTAATGCTTCCAAATGCCCACATGAGAAAATCATCATCATCAAAATCTAAAAATATAGACATGTTGTTAAAGTCCACCTTATCTCGCTTCGAGATTTCTTTTCGACTCCACACAGTCCTCTAATGAGCTCCAACAACCCCGTTACCACGTAGGTGGGAAACTTCTCCCTTTGGCGGCTCTTCAACAGTAGAAACTTGTAGACTATGGCTTCTATGTGACACAGGTCTTAGTGCCCTAGGCTCTGGCGACGAGCAACAAAACAACCTCTCACAAGCTGGAAACGTTATCAGTATCTAATTCTGATGTATGTAATTAGCAATTTCTGATAACACATATTTCTGAAGATGGGTTCAAATCAGCGAAAAATTTTGCATTTTTTGTGGCATATAATAATTTAGAAGAAAATTTACCCAATTGAGTTTCAAATCTCCTAAATCAATGTTTACACAGATCTTCCAGCTTTCTCCATGATCACTAGAATAAACAAACTTTGTTTAGCAACAAAAATAACAGTTCCACTCAATCAATCTGACACACCACGATTCTTTGCCTACTGCAGGCACTTCTGTCAACAGGTCAACTTCTGCCACACCAGGTTAAGATTGCTGCCAAAGACCACCCATGCAGTGTTGAAATCAAGCCTCCAGCAAATTCCAAAAAAAAAAAAAACAAGCCTCCGCACAGTGAGTTCTCCTTTGCTCATGAATTTCGCTCCAAACAAGCAAATGAGATCCCAACAGCTCACCAGTGCTCGACTCTCTCCCAATCTTTTGGTGTGGGCTCAAATCCATGCAACAACAATTGAGATCAACCACGATGCTTGTTGTGGTGACAGGTCAGAAATCTGCTTGACTAAATACACATAACACCACTATCCCACTTCTCGTTGGATATCACTGACTACAAAAAATTTAGAATCGTTGCCTTCTGGATTATCGAAGCTCCATTCTTTAAGAACATTGAGCATGAAAGGAGTTGCATTCAACAGGAAATCAGCTGCAACTGATGCTTTTGGGTGGATGGGTTTCAAAGATTTCACTCACATGAGAACCTTATCCATAACATTCAGTAGTGAGACATCATTATCTGTAGGTTTTCTCTCGCTATAGACTTGGCCGAGCCTCGGAAATATGCTATCCCTCTCCTTGTAATACTGGTCTTCTGGTGATGAATGTTGCACTCTTCAACGAGGCACAAAACCCAATCAACAACAGCACTCCACGACTTTTCTCAGATCGCGTAGGCCCTGATCTTATTTCTGCTGTGCAAGATCCACACAACCCTCCTCGCGACCTCCTCCACTCAGACGGCAGAGCTCCAAAAGGCACACAATTTTTTTTTTGTTCTCTGTCTTGCCTTCGGGCCTAACAGCTTCCACTATAATGATTTGAAGAAATAAGGTGCCCAGGGCGAACCTCGAATCCGCAACAATCACACTCCTCTACAAATCGCAATCTTCCTCCTTGGTAGTCCAGGCCTTGCCTCTGCCTCAAAAATCCAGGCTCGGTGTAGCAGTGGGGGATCTTGGCAAGTGCCAAGTGAAATAAACAAAACACGCAACCTTTTCACCGCCAAAAAGAAATCATGCAGGTCCATGCGATTTTGCACCACAGATTCACGGAGGTTTTCGCGATTGTACATGGAACATTTGTGATGACTGGCGAAATAAAAAACACAGAAAGGGTTACAGTGGGATCAACGCGATTAGCCCTCCAATCCAAGTGACGATTTCACCTCCGTCGCGCCCTTCACTCAGCTTACAGGATCGACAACCCTGAAGCTTTGATACCATGATAAAAACAAAAGATACTATCTAAATGGCTCTCTAGGTGAGATACCTGAAGAGTGCCCAAGCACATCACAATAGACCCACTGTCTTCAATCAGGAGAACAACCTAGTACATATAGACTTTCACACTATCAGTGTTGTTTCAACCACTCCTTAGATAGTAGGATCTGAGACCTAATCTTAGAGTCTCACTCCTATCCTTAAAACAACTAACTGTAACTTTCTCCATTAATTCTAACAAATAGGTGTTGCAACGACACAGTTCTATTCATTTCACATTAGATTGATCTTTATATTATATAAAATATTGGTGGAAATATTGTTTTTCTATTTAAAAGATAGAAAATATATCTTTTAAAATGATATATTATTTTAGTATAAATTAATTTTATATTTAAAATAATTTTATTAAAAATATTTTTAAAACCATGCAAAATTTTATTTAATAAACTTTAGGGGAAAAACTATAAATTAAAAAGGTGAAACTTGATGACTGACTTTGATTGTCGCTTGGACGGCGCTTTAAAAGTGAAAGTATACCGTCACCTATCCAATGGTGTTCGGATTCTCCTGGATGGTTGTTTCCTCCCCTGTGAGATGTTCACTATCTGGCTGCTTACTTTTCTTCTCGATACTGTTTTTAAACCAATGACAGTGATCCAGATGATATCCTCTAAAAGAAACCCATTCCTTTTCTGCCAAAGTCATAACCCACTTTTCTGCAAATAAATTTGTGCCGTTGGCTCCATTAATGATTCCTTATATGGTCTTGTTCGGTGTTAACCCTCTGTAATGGATAGTAATTTCCAAAAGTAACTGAAAGAAGAGCGGGATATGTTACACAATTGTATCAAGGTGGAGGTCTCGTGGTGGGGCTATTTTATGCGCTACTCAAATTATTTGTTTTCACCGATAACCAGACTTCAGCGCATTTTGTGCATGTGTTTGCTGTCTTATCCGGATAACAAATCTCTGTTTTTTTCATTCATATTTTTGTTTAAATCTCAGGACAAAATATCACAGTGGTGAGTCCCAATTCGACATTGACACCGTATGGGTCACCCACAATGCCGCCGAGATCGACGAATTCGCCACCCCCTTTGACACTGTTACCGGGCAATTTGACACACCCGTCCGGTAAAAAGACATAAAAAAAAATGGGTATATTGTTGGGAAGCGTCGTCAGTTTAACAACTATATTTCTGATGCTGTGCCTGGTGTTCGGTCGATGTGGTAGGCAACCGAAAACCTATGTTAGAACATGTAATTATGAATTGTTGCACTATAGCTTCCATGTTGAGTTGAGCTATATTTTATTTTATTTATTTATTTGTAACTTTGTTGGATTAAATCATTATGAATAAAATTGTTATTGTGATGATCTCCACAGATAAGAATATAGATGCAAGAGGAAATTTCGGGGAAGTATATTTTGGTTACAAGATTCTCAGAAATGCTACTGGAAACTTTGATCGGAACAACATGCTTGGCAAAGGAGGATTCAGAGAAGTTTACAAGGTATAATAATATTCGTTGTCTTGATGGTTTTGTTCAATTATGTGGTACCTTTGCAGTGTAATTGTAATGATTTTGATGATCCGCAGGGAAGGCTTCCGGATGGGAGGGATGTTGCCGTTAAGAAACTGAAAGGAAAGCACACTACTCAAGTTGCTGAGGAATTTATAACAGAAGTGAAGCTCATCAGTAGTGTCCGTCACCGTAATCTTGTTTGTTTACTCAGATGTTGCAAGCGAGGGCACAAACGCTTGCTGGTTTACGAATTTATGTCAAATAACAGTCTTGACAAACATTTGTTCGGTACGTTGTCCTTACTAGTGCCAACGTTTTCAAAATTCATGTTGTTTTCAAAAATTATGTGACTCGTACTGAAGCGTTAGAATACTATTGCTGGAGGTCCGCAAGCGAGAGAAGAAATCCTTAGAGCTGGGAAAACCGTTTAAACATTATAGTGGGCACAGCACGAGGTCTTGCATACCTGCACGGGGAATGCACGTTCGCATTATACACAGAGACATCAAATGTGCAAATATACTTCTGGATGACAACCTTCATCCCAAAATTGCAGATTTTGGATTGGCTAGATTCTTCCCAGAAAGCCAAACACATGTTTCTACAAGAGTCAGAGGAACAATGTAAGTTCATCAATTCATTTATTAATTGTTTTCAGCGAATCTTTGTAACCATCAAATCCAGATATTAATTCGTGGCTTTCATGAATTTGGTGTAACGCAAAGGCTACACTGCACCCGAATATGACGTTCATGGGCAATTAACGGAAAAAGCTAACATTTACAGTTATGGGATCGTGGTTCTTGAGATCGTGAGTGGGAGAAAGTGCGTGGATGCAAGACTACCCGCCCATCGTCAGCTTCTTCTCGAATGGGTGAGTCTAATTAAGATAAGTCCAGTTCGATAAATCAAGAAAATCTTTTGTTAAGTCAGCGTGAAATGTTCAATGATATAATTGTTAAGCTCCATTAAGTTCTTCCAACTATAACCTACAGTTATGGAACTAAATTGCAGTCTTTCCTTAATTTAAGGAAACCAACTGTAGTAATTCCCTTAATTTAAGGAAATCAACTGCAGTTAATTAATTTTATGGTTGGAGCTTCTCAAGTGGTCCATTACTCCATCTGGAGTTCTCTACCTTGATCTGTGGAACAGCTGACACATAGCCATTAGAAGCTTGATGGAAGCTTCGCTATAAATTCATCTGTTTGGTCCCCAAGCTAGCATCTCAATCCCCTTCAGTTGTTTACACCATCTAGCTGAGAGAGCATAGCTTGGAAGTGCCTTCAGATTTTCTGTGATTTTATTTTGCTTGGATTGAAGCTGGAGTGCTGTTGAAGTGAAGAAGCAAGTGGACTGTGCAGCAAGAGCGTCATCAATGGCTCGAGGTATTCCTGATTCTTGTATTCTTGGACAACTAAAGTTTAATTTTGAGATTATTTAAATGATTTAGAATCGCTGTTAAAAATTTAGCTTACATTTGGTATCAGAGCCATGTGTATCTCTGCCTTGATGTGTATAGTGTGATGTAAGGGTGAGGGAATTTAAGTAATGAGAAACCCTTTGCGTCTGTTATTTATGTTCGGTAGGAGTCATATCTCAGAGACAAGCTTAACTCCCAAATATGAATAAATAACAATGCGCAGCAATGCCCCAAGTGGGGTTGCCTCTGGCTGCATTCACCTTCGCTGGCAGGCAATGTGAGATAGGGTAGCTGCCAAGATATATTTGGCCGCCACCACCATTAGAAGTGCCTGAGAAGCGCCATCTGAACAACAATGTTTCCAGAATGAAGTGGCGCAGTGTAAGGGCAGTGATATTGCCCCGTTTTAAGCGGTCTTTCGGATTCTGGTGAATCGCAATCATTGAAATTGCCAAATTTGCCCCTTTTTCAGCAATCCTCCCGAGTTATATGAATTCAAAATCACTGAAATTGCTAATTGGTTGCTTATATCGTCACTGAAGTTGCTAATTGGTTGGTTAAATCTTCACTAAAGTTTTTAATATGGTCGTTGAAATCGTGATTTCTGATTTGCCTATTTTGGTTGATTTAAAAACCATTTCATATTCCCAAGATTATAGTTTTGGGTACATAGGTTTCCATATGTTGTTATTTATGGATTAATTTTTATGGGTTGGTTGTCCTGCTTTCGTTTTGGAAACTTCGGAAAGAGGGGTAGATTGAAGGAGCCTTTTCCCATGTCAGTTCGAAAAACTTGGGTGGTTTTAAAATCATTGAAATCACCAAATTTGTTGGGGAAGTCCTGATTTTGACTATATGGGTTGATTCAGAGAGCATGCCATACGTAGTTTAGTGTAGGTTTGGGCTGCATCATATTTTAAAGCAAATGTTTATAGTCTCATGTTACAAAATGATTTTAAAAAATTCAGAAAGTGGGCGAATCGAGTGGCCCTTTTCCCATTGTCAATTGCTGAAACTTGAATGTTATTACAAAGGGATAGGTTATCTCTGTGCAAGTATAAATTGCTTCTAGTGCGTATACTCTTGCTTGTTATGTGCACTTAGAATACATTTAATCTCTCGATCATACATCACATGCTAAACACAGATCAGTCCACAATGCATTCAGCTTGAGAGTTTATTTGTGTTGAAAATTCAGATTGAGCATTGTTGAAATTTAATTTAAATTTAGTTATCTTATGAAAGAATAGCTTGTTTGCTTTTCTATGTTTGTTTGATTTATAAACTTGAGGACGGAGCCTGAAGTCAAGCCAGCTAGCCTTCGAACTACATTTGCTATGCAAGTGCAAAGTAGATCAACGCTGCTTCAGTCTATCTCCGGGTTTTGTTTATAAATTGAACAAACGATTTGCAGTCGTTTACTGTAATGCTGACATTTATGGCAATCATTTACGTTATATGGAGTTTATTTAAAATGTCAATTTGACTTACTCCTTTCAGTAAACATTATTTTTTCTGGTTAAAATTTTGTTTATGCCATTTATGTAAAGAATAATGTCTAGTGATCTATATAATTTTAATTAATTAGAGAATAACCACAACATCTTTAATTACTTAAAATTATATATTTTGATTGGTTAGATCACATAAAGATTATTTAGACATTAGATTGTAATTAATTAGAATAAATATAATAAATTTTATCCCACAGGAATTTTTATTATATTTATGTAATTAATTAGGATAAAATTTCACAACCTACCCACAGGAGTTATGAATGAATAGTTTTATCATAAAGTTCAAAACAATGAATAATTGAATCTGCTTGAATTAAAAATTTAGCGCACATGCAATTTTTATGTCATTAGATTCAATTTGAGCATGATTTGCATTGGTAAAACATGAAATTTTATTAAGCCTCAATTTTAAGTTTCTTGAAAATGACCTGATCAGTGGGAGCGATCAAACCAGAAACATAGTTTTTTGAGAATGATCATTCAGAATCTCACACTTCCATTATGGAAGCCGAGTTCGTCTCCTGTTTTGAGGCTACTGTACATGGTGTATGGCTTAAGAGTTTCATTTCTAGGCTTAGAATTATGGATTCTATCTCTAAGCCATTGAGAATATATTGTGATAATTCAGTTGTTGTTTTTATGGCTAAAAACAACAAAAGTGGGAGTCGAAATAAACACATCGACATTAAGTATTTAGCTATAAGGGAACGTGTTAAAGAAAAGAAAGTGTTCATTGAGCACGTCAGCACTGAATTGATGATCACTGATCCTTTGACTAAGGGCATGCCACCATTTAAATTCAAGGATCATGTAATGAATATGGGACTTGGTTCCATTATGTAGTTTCTCATTGTATGGACAATGTTATTTTAATGAAATTCTTAATTATTGTGATTTTTTTTCTCATATTTATGTGCACTTTAAGTTGATTTGAGAAAATTCATTTAAGAAGGACCAAGAATAAACATAAGGTTTATTCATTAAAAAATTGTTGCCACATAAATTATAATAAGAATAAATACATAGTAATACATGGAAGATAATACTCGTCATTATACGACTTATCACCATGACTCATGTATCTATTACTTAGTACAGATTGTCAATGGTTTTTAAGTTGAGACATTAAGTTTGGAAGTATGGACCAAGTGGGAGAATGTTAAGCTCCATTAAGTTCTTCCAACTATAACCTACAGTTATGGAACTGAACCGCAGTCTTTCCTTAATTTAAGGAAACCAACTGCAGTAATTCCCTTAATTTAAGGAAATCAACTGCAGTTAATTAATTTTATGGTTGGAGCTTCTGAAGTGGTCCATTACTCCATCTGGAGTTCTCTACCTTGATCTGTGGAACAGCTGGCACATAGCCATTAGAAGCTTGATGGAAGTTTGGCTATAAATTCATTTGTTTGGTCCCCAAGCTAGCATCTCAATCCCCTTCAGTTGTTTACACCATCTAGCTGAGAGAGCATAGCTTGAAAGTGCCTTCAGATTTTCTGTGATTTTATTTTGCTTGGATTGAAGCTGGAGTGTTGTTGAAGTGAAGAAGGAAGTGCACTGTGCAGCAAGAGCGTCATCAATGGCTGGAGGTATTCCTGATTCTTGTATTCTTGGACAACTAAAGTTTAATTTTGAGATTCTTTAAATGATTTAGAATCACTGTTAAAAATTTAACTTACAATAATTGCTTCTATAGTGGTCCTCGTGATGATGGAAGGACGACCCAATCTAAAACCTGTTAATTACATGGCCGAACGTGTCTTTCATTTTTTTTGGATAAACCTGTCTTGTATTTTTCCATGGGGCTAGTCATCACACACTTGTCGTAATGCGCCGGGCTTACTCGAATAAATGTTTGTGTATATTTGTAGTCACTTAGAACACTGTATTCCACCACACTTCATAATAATAATAATCACAAGAATGTCTCAGGGGTTTCAACTCTCATGTTTTGGTGAAGGGTGCACATCAGGGTATGAAAAAACAAAGGAAGAAACCCCAGTTAAAAGATAAAACCCTTTCGTAACATAGAAAAGGACAATGTTCAAGGCCTATGAGCTTTATCACCGAGCTCGAAGGTAGTGGTGTTGACCCAGTCGCTGTAGAGCTTGGCATTGCTGGTGGGAATAGTCCATATGAAAAAACAAAGGAAGAAACCCCAGTTAAAAGATAAAACCCTTTCGTAACATAGAAAAGGACAATGTTCAAGGCCTATGAGCTTTATCACCGAGCTCGAAGGTAGTGGTGTTGACCCAGTCGCTGTAGAGCTTGGCATTGCTGGTGGGAATAGTCCATCCTCAGCGTCTGCCCAGGTCGTAGGTCAATGTGGGCATGCTGTGAAGAACAGCCAGAGCTAGACATGTCCCCAAGAATTTACAAGAATTTGTCTTTTCAATAAAATATCAATTATCTTCGCTTTGGATATCATACCATCCCACGGTTAAAATGGAAAAAAATAAATAAAAAATTAAATACATCAACGCTGCAAGTAGTTCCATCAATATTAAAACATGTGGAAAATGGGGAAAATGTCGTGACTACATCTGCTAATAAATTTCATCAACTTAGTTGTACCTACGTTCCCCTGAGAGGTGACAACAAATGCAGGTGCCAACTTCCCAGAAAGTTCGCAGAATATTAGAAGAAATGAAGCCAGTATGCACATGGTTATAGGTAATTGGAAGATGACAAATTCATATGGTAGCACGTGATTATAGTTGATAAATATTTTGGCAAGCGTGGGGCAACTTTATTTTTATTAGAGTTATTAAATCGAATATATATATATGTAAATTAAATTTTATTCATTTGATTTTTATTTAATAATTATTAATTTAAATAATTTTAATATAATTAAAATTTAATATTTTATTTTAATTAAAAATATTTTAAATTTTGTTTTATTTATATTTATAATATAATTATAAATTTTTACTTCTAATTTGTTGATTATTACAAACAATTAATATTATGAAATTTATTTTATTTTTATAAAACAATTAATAAAGGCTTTTAGTTTGATTTAAGATTTTATTCTTATTCTCAAAAAGTTTGGAGAGAAGCCTCCCGAGCTCACTGTAATTTTGACAAAGTAAAATACTAGAAAGGTTAGTGTTGCAACAAAGATTTTGAAACTGAGATCTAATGTAGTTGTACATAGGGCACTCTAAGAGGAAGTGATTTTCATCCTTGATGTTCATATTGTCACATAGATAGCAGAACCTTTCCATCGATGGTGTTTTAGGAACTGCCCAACTTCGTTCTAATCTTGGCTATATTGATTTTCTTCTTTGAGCTAGTTAAAACAAATAGATACTTTTGATCTTCTAGAGTGGGGTTGATGACCTCCTTATAATATCTTAATTTTCTTTTAGCTACTAAATCTTTCTCACACCACATTTTATCTTTGAACTTAGAAGTAACAATATTTTTAATGTTATTAATGTTTTCCAATGCAACATTCTGGTCGATCTCCCAATGGTTTAACCACGCCCTGGTGTCTTTATACCAACCTCATTTGAGCTTGATGTGGTTTTGGCTGGAATTTAAAGCTAGCTTAGGAAGTCTATGGTCTCCTATGTTATTGAGTTTGTGTTGTACAACAGAAGCCTAGTTATAGCTAGGTTTTGGATAGGGGAAAGACCCACTTGTATAAGGAGAATAGGACAGGGCGTGTTGCTTTTAATTTTGAAGTTATATGTTATAAAAGGCTGCTGGATTTGCCAATCTTTCTCCAGGATTTTCTGGAGATGCTACAACCCCAAACCTCACATCCATATAAGATAACCGGAGGTCCGGAGTGACTAAAGTTTCAAAGAGGAACTTCTTTCTATCCCACATTGTGAGGTTTGTCGTTTTACAATTATTTTCAAGACCAGAATAAGCTTTCCATCCCCATTAATCTTTTTCTCAATAGTATAGTTCCAATGATATGTTTATATACAAAAATATCCATAAATAATTAAATATTTTTTTAGACAAAATAAAAATCATATATATATTTCATAATACATCCATTCACATTGAAATTTATTTTATTTTTCATGTATTAAATATAAAGAATCTAAATTACAATTTGAAAATTATTGAAATAAAATATTATTTATTTAATTTAATCAACTCTAACAAAAAAACTTCTCTTATCTATTAATATTCTACACATTGTTAAACTAAATTTTTTTATTTAAATTAATTTTAATTTAAAATTATGTATATAAAAATATTAATTCTTAAAAAAATCATCCAAAACTGTTTCAAAACTATTTAATATTTATTAAATATCTAGATAAAATAAACTAATGTCAACCTTATAAATATCAAACTAACCTTACCATCTTTTTTAAATATAAAACCATAAAATACACTTAATTTTTCATATCAACCTTTGGTTAATGTGATCCTTACCAATAGCAAACTAACCTTAGAATATTTTAAATATAAAATTATAAAATACACCTAATATTTCATATCAACCTATTTTCTATCATATAAATGAAAACTTTTTTATTTCCCCGCATATTTCCCCGCTTTGTAATTGTTACATTAATTACTATACGGCACCATCTTCTCTCTAGCGGGAAATTTTGTTTTTTCTTTTCTCATTGAAAAGTAGAAAATCATGACGTAATATTAAAAAAATAAAATTTAAGTAATGCTAAATTTGATTATGATATAGAATCAACTTACTATTGGTGGTTTTAGGAATCTAAATTTTAGAAATTTTTGGTTTTCTTACCGTATTTTAATTTAATATATTTCTATAAACGCTGGAAGATTTCATTATAATTTGATTTGTAATATATAGTTTACATGTGCATTAAACGGTTTGTGTTAGTATCATTGTTTTTCAGGGTTGTTTAACTGTGCCTTTAAACCCAAACGCTTTACCATGGAAAAAAATTAAAATAAAACATTTCTCTCTCATTTTTCTCACAGCAAAGAGCGGTGATGACAAAATTTAAAAAATTTAAGTTTCCTCTCAATTGACTTGTAACATGTTTAGTAAGAGTCTAAAACTGCATTTATCCCTATGTATATATATAGTGTACGTATGCATTTATCCCTTACCTTTCTTTATGAACCGCGACGTTCTAAATGCTGCATGCAGAAAAGTCTCATATAGACGTAGCCTATATTTAGCACAGATGTAAATTTATTTTTTTTTTAAATGTGTAATATAGAGCTATCCAATGTTGGGTCTATCAAACACATTTGTAACTGTGGCGGTAAAAACTGTGCTGATTATTTTGATGATAATGCAGGCGTGGAATCAGTTTGAGGAGAATGAAGTTTTGGATATTGTGGATCCATTGTTAGAGGGGCAGTACCCGCGAGAGCAGGCGCTAAGAGTGGTCACTATCGCACTTCTATGCACTCAGGGCTCATGGATGCAGCGTCCGGCAATGTCAAAGGTTGTATCAATGTTAACCGACGATTCAGAGAGAACGGCTGAGCCCACACGACCAGCTTTCATAGATGCTGCGACAGACAGTCCTGCGAATTTCTCTTCCATACGAGAATCTGCGACCCAACCTGCTGCTCCAACTCCGACATCTCATGGATCTATCACCGTCTCTTTACTTCCCCGTTAAATGGAACGGTGTTTATCTTTTTACAATCTACTTACTTTGCTGTTCAAACTAAACTTTTGTTTTCAATTCTATAGAAAAAAGTTAATGCGCCTTGACATGCATTCTCAATAGATATATAACACGCGCGGTGATGACTAGAGAAAAAAAAACGGCATGTTATATCGGGCTATCGAGGGCACATGTCAGAGCGCATTAACTTTTCTATAGAGTTGGAAAAAGGAGTTTGGCATGTTATATCGGGCTATCGAGGGCACATGTCAGAGCGCATTAACTTTTCTATAGAGTTGGAAAAAGGAGTTTCCGTACAAGCATTGTGAAGCTAGCTTGCATTCAATCTCTCCCTAGAGGGTTGACAATTTGCCTGCAAACTAATTTAATTTGCTATCTTGGAAAGGCGAGGAACGTGATCGATGGAAGAGGGGGGAGGATATGGAATTAATGGAGGTAGAAGCATGCAATTGAGGAAGTTGG
>APFE030070749.1:114267-135757 GCA_000404065.3 Pinus taeda | reverse complement strand
ATCAATTTCCTAAGGAGATTTGTCCCAAACCTAGCTGAGCTAATAAGGCTATTGAGCAACATGTTGAAGAAGGATGCCAAGGTAAAATGGTCTCTTGAGACCAAGCAAGCCTTTGAGAGTATAAAAACTGCCTTGACTCAAACACCTGTCCTCACCAGTCCACAATTCGACAAAGATTTTATCATTTTTTCTTTTGCATCCGAGCACACTATAGCCGTGGTCCTATTGAAAAAATATGATCAAGGTGACGAAAAGCCAATTTCTTTCTTCAACCAAGCTTTGAGAGATGCACCCTTGAAATATCAGATTATGGAAAAGCAGGCTTATGCCTTGGTCAAAGCCATCAAAGATTTCAGAATTTACATCTTATACTCCCACTTGATTGCCTATGTCCCTAACTCTATTGTGAAGGATATATTAACTCAAGAGGGACTAGAAGGAAAAAGAGGCAAGTGGATTGCCAGCATCCTTGAATACGACATTGAAATAAAATCTACCAAGCTGATAAAAGGACAAGGGATAGCCAAACTAATGTCCGAAACAAACTTCCAAGCCTTAGACATTAATCAACTGGACAATGAATCGGAGCTGGCGACTCCACAGATCAGTGAAACCTTTTTGCAATCCCCATGGTATGCTGATATTTGCGTTGTATTGTTAAACCTATGTGCTCCCCCAGGGTTGTCCAGAACCAAGAAAATATTTTTAAGGATGAAATCCTCAAAGTTTTGTGTCATAGATGGTGCTTTGTTTTGGAAAAATCATGAAGGTATTTTGCTTAATTGCTTGACTATGAATGAAACTAACAGCATCATGAAAGAATTCCATGCAGGGGACTGTGGAGGACACTTATATTGGAAGTCCACGGCTGACAAGATTTTAAGGGCTGGTTATTATTGGCCCTCTCTATTCGCAGATGTCAAGAAGTTTGTTGTTTCATGCCACAAATGCCAAATCTTTGAAGGAAAAAGAAAATTACTGCCCTTGCCCCTTAAGCCCATTTCAACCGAAAAACATTTTCAACAATGGGGTCTCGACTTCATTGGAGAAATTCATCCCTCTTCCTCAGGCCAGCACAAGTGGATTTTAACAGCCACCGAATATTTCACTAAGTGGATTGAAGCCATTCCATGTAGACAAGCCAACGACTCCACCATTATCTAATTCCTTGAGAGCAATATCCTTTCCAGATTTCGATGCCCTAAGAAAATCGTCACTGACAACGCTGCTGCCTTCAAATCCAGAAAGATGATCAACTTCTACCATAAATACCACATTACCTTGGGCCACTCCACAGCTTACTACCCTCAAGGTAATGGCTTGGCCGAATCGTCCAACAAAAGCCTCATCGATATCATAAAGAAATTAATGGAGGAAAACACAAAGAACTGGCATAGGAAGCTCACAAATGCTCTGTGGGCAGACAGACTTTCCACCAAGAAATCCATTGGGATAAGCCCTTATGAATTAGTATACGGCATGGAAGCCAAATTTCCTTCATCTTTGGGCATTCTTACTATTAAACTGTTGCAGGAAATTCAAGCTGAACCAAATGACATGCAAAGAAGAGTTAATCAAACCATTCATCTTCAGCAAACCAGAGAGAAAGTCTATGACAAAGCTCAAATGTTGCAAGAAAAGCTCAAAAAGATGTTTGATAAGAAGGCTAAAGTAGAAGGTTTCTGGGTCGGCAGCGAATTTCTAAGATGGGATTCACGAAGAGAGGACAAGGGAAAACATGCAAAATTCGATTTTCTGTGGAAAGAACCATACATTATCACCGTTGTGCAAGGTAATAATACGTATTTTCTCATATCTCTAGATGGCAACACAATTGAAGAAGGCCCTGTCAACGGCCGGATGCTAAAGCACTACAATGATCCTGTTTGATTAAAAAGAACAGGCAGGGTTATTTCCTATACATAGAATGTTTGTATATATCAGCACTTTGATTTTATTTGGTAAGATTCCATGATGCTAAAGCACGCAGAAGAAAGCAGGTAGTGCTTTATAATTTAACAGCAAAACAGTTAAGGGAAAGTGTTGTTAGCAGTCTAAAAGTTCAAATCAATCCAACAATCAGCACTAAGAAGTTCCAAAACACAGCATTAACAGAAGAATCAAGGCAATCTGACCTACTGTTCTTGATTTCTCACAAGGAAAAGCCATCCCCAAGTGGAGCCACTGTTAGCCTCCTGCTGCAGCAGGTTACTCATATTTCATGATTGACATTTTTACAGGCTAAATATGTCATACTTTGCATGCAGCAATGCTCCATATTTGCTAAACAGTCACCAGGGAAAGAATACTACTCAAAGTTCATCTACTGCATTCCAATTTTGAAGATTCATTCCAGTTTTGTAGAATTTTTAGCTAAAGGGAGGTCCAAACAGCTTAATCTTGGTCTCCCTAGGTTTCAATTTCCTGTTTTAGAATATAGAGAATGAAAATCTGTCCAAGCAGCTTAATCTTGGCAGATTCTTAGATAGGTAGAGAAACAAAGGAGCCCAACTTCTAAATCTGGGCCCTTGGAAGAAATAAGGGTAGTTTGTAGATAGGAAGGCATAAAAAGAAAAAATTGAAATGTTGGGTCTGCAAGTCTAAGTGCACCCAAACCAAAAGAAGAAAAAATGTTAGGTAAAGTAGGCTGGGTAGGTAGTTTTGAGGTTGCAGAATCTTCATTTATGATCAATTCTATGTTTTCAAAGTATCATCTCTACTCAGGTCACAATCATCAGGCAATGTCATATGGAGGAGCTCAAATCAGGCATGAATAACTTCCCTTTCTTCCTCTTCCCCAAATCATTAACTAATCTCCCCAAGAAGAGGTCAAGATCTGCTTGATGTCTCTTAGTTTCATCATTCTCCATGTCATTAGTCTGGGTGAAGATCTGCTTCACTCAAGGAAGATCCATACTTTCTGTACAAAGCTCAATCTCCCCTTTGAAGACTAAGATCTCTGAAACTTAGCACTTTCTTGTCATCTCCATATTAACTACTGATATCATTATTTAACTCCCTATATTTTCCCCATCCCCCTACTAAAACTATGTAAATAATCCCCTTATGTAAATATCCCCTCCCCCCGGTTGAAATATAACCATAAGTACTTCTCTAGGAATTTCTAAGTCTCCCGGAATTTAGTAAGAACCCTCCTTCTGCATAAATTTCCATTCCCAGGTGTTTGGACCCCTTCCAAACCACTAAGAAAACCCTTTCCAAATGAAAAAAACCCTCCCCGCACATTTCTTTTTGGAAATTATTAATGTTTGTTTAATAAATTTCCAACGCGGCAAAACCCATTAAACCCTTGACCTAAAGTTCTAAACCCACCTGTGCCCTGAAAAATTAACCTTTAACACGTGTGCTCTTTTACTAAACTCTGCGCATCTCCCTTTCCCATCCACCGTCGAATCGCCCCCCCTTAGATCCGACGGCCCTTGTTCATATCGGGCGCCCTATTGTGGTGGTAGGTTACCACCCGATGTCCGACGGTTTTACCGTTGTACACTGGGACAGGTGGCAGACTCCCATTTCATCGGACCGCCCCTGATAGAAACCACCTTCGTACCAAAGGCGGTCCGATGCATAGGCCAAAACTGCCCTCCCCTCACATAACAGGAGTGCCACCTCACCCTGCCACATCGCCTCCACATCACCTCACACCGCCTGCGCCCAGTCCACGTCACCCTGCCACGTGTCTCTGCCACATCACCCCACCGTACTGCCACGTCACCTTGATGATGTCTTCATGCTGACGTCATATCCATACCAGACGACCGCACTGCTGACATCAGCATGCTGACATCATCTGTCGTACATCTGACGTCATGCTGACGTTAGCAGCCAAAAAACGGAAATTTGCACAAGCACGAAAGTCGAGCTTCAGAGCTCCGAAATGAGAAACGGAGGCAGATCGCTATGGGAAATGTGCCATATTGGAGAATCTTTAGGGAATATTTTGATTCCTTGGCCCTTTTTGCATCGAAAAAGCCCAAAATTTCCCGATTTTGCCAAATTAAACGAATTTGAAGACAGAGAGAGACCAGGAACATAGATTAAAGAGTATCAGATCAAATATGCAGACAAAAGGCACATCAAAGACTATCAGGAAGTGGTGAAGACCATCAATGTAGTGGAAAAGTGTATCAGAGGAGATTTTCTCAGGGCTCGAGGCAAATCCAACATTAAAACGAAAGCTCTGAAAGTCAAGAAGCAATTGAAGACGCATTGAAGGCTCACCAGCACAAATGACTGCACATTAAACTCACAGAAGATCAGTGGACCAAAACTCAATTCACAGTTATGACATAACCACCGCACCAAGTCACACAGGACACCTCATCAACTCAACTTGATTCAGCTGCCTCTGGCACAGCCCAAAGGACTTACTTGCATTTAATTCCAGCAATAATTAGGTTTTTAGAAAAAGCTTTTTCCTGCAGACTTGTTTAGGTCAATTGTAATAAATGACTGCAGATATTTTTCTTATATATACTACCCTAAAAGATGCAGTAGGGGTTGGTTGGTGGGTAGTTGATCAGTAGCTTGATCTTTGTTATTCCAATTTTTCTCTCCAGCAGAGACTCGCACTATAACTGTGATGTTTTGTATAATCAAAGACTACTGAAAGCATGGATTCAAAAACTGCCTGCTGTGTTTAATTGGTTGAGGAGTGATTGTGGAATTCCTATGCTTCTACATGGTTCAATAAGTGTTTCTTAACTCTGTTAGTTTTTATGTTTGTTTTATCATAAATTCGCCCTCTAAATTGCAGAAAAGAAGAATAGTTTAGGATTTTCTTAGCTGCACCTTAGGCTCAATTTCTGCAATTTTTCATGTTTTCATCAGGAATAGTTATGAACATGTATACTTAAATGACCTTGTTTACGTTGTTTCTTTCACATATGAATGATAGTTTAGGAATTCTTAACTTCTCCTAGACAACCATTCATTCACTTCCCCTCCCTGTCAGCTTTGATGAAAGATTCTTAATTTCCTTTCATCTCTGACCATCATTCCATCCTTTCATCAAATTGATAATTGTTTCATGTGTGGCTATCTCACTCCACAAGCCTCTTGTGACCAAGAAAATGCAACAGCAAGCCTTAATCCATGACTCCATGCCCAATGGTTTGAAACGTATCACACCTTCACTTGCCTCTCTGCTTGGAGTTTTCTACTGGCATACTCCTCTATCCAAACAAAAAATAAAAACCCCTGAACCTAACTACTAGCCTAAAATCATCATCAACAAAATTAAATCATAAAGAGAGAGCCCTCTCTGATTGCAAGTGGGCTAGAACCTGCAGTCCAAATATTGGTTTGTGGTTACCTCGGCTGTATCCCTACAAGAGCTTAAGGACAATCTGAGTGATAACAGGCGGGTCACAGGGGATTTGAGGGGGAAGGTTAGCCCTCCTCTACGGGGTTTGGGGCACCTCTCTGGAGAAATTTTTTTTGGACCCTATATTAGGTTGGGCGGACCTACCTATGGTTTTGTGCATGCTTTTGGCACATGGTTTTGGACACGATGGTTTTCAATCCATGGTATTGGATGCATTGGCATGTATAAATATGTATTATAACATTGAAAGGAACATGATGAAAAATCAACATGGTCATCCCAGTTTTGGGATCTAGGGGAAAATCTTTGTGTATATGTGTTTTATGTGTTATACTCTCACATTGTTTATTTTCTGTGTTTTAGAATTCGTATGCCGGTAATTTCTGTATGGGGTTAAAACCTAGATTTAGTATCAAAGTTGTTTTGACTTCAAGGGGACGCCTTTGTTGCTGATGGGTTTCGCTCAGGCCTTTGGTAGACCCTGTTTAGTGGGGATTTGTGGGATCGATTCTAGTGGTGAAAGAAGATGGCAAGCAGTGGAAATATAGAGATCGAGAAATTTAATGGTTATAGTTTTGAGTTGTGGAAACTCAAGATGGAGGATCTATTGGTGGATAAGGATCAGTGGATCACAATAGATCTGGGTACCAAACCAACGAGAGTGTCCAATGAAGAATGGAAGAAGTCGGATCAGAAGGCAAAGAGCAATACGATTCTATGTCTCAGATTCAGTATTACTGAATGTATCAGGGGAAGCTACGGTGAAGGCTTTGTGGGACAAGTTAAGGACTTTGTACCAATCAAAGTTTCCGGTGAATAAACTGTTCCTATGGAAAAAGTTGTATAACCTGAGGATGAAAGATGGAGACTCGGTGACAGAGCATCTGAACGCATTTAGTACTCTAGTAAGTCAGTTATTATCTATTTATATTAAAATTTCAAATGAAGATAAGTGCATTAGTTTGTTGTGTTCTCTACTAGAGTTGTGGGATAGTCTCGTTATTGCAATAGGGAGCAATGAAACTGCCTTGTAGTTTGATGAAATAGTCTCATCCTTGCTGACAGAGGAGATGAGACAGAAAAATATGGAGAGCCAAAATGGTGATTCCTTGTTTATATGAGGACGGTCCTAGAACAAAAACAAAAATAAGTCATCGAGTGGGAGATCTAAATCTAGAGGAAGATATAAATCTCCAGGAAAACCTATAAAGGTGGTGTGTTGGAAATGTGAAAAGGAAGGGCACTAAAAATGGGACTATAAATCTAAAGCTCCTGACAAAGGAAAGGGATCTAATGATGCTCCTTTTGCAAAGGCGAAAACCACCTTAGATGAAGGTGGGGATGTATACTTGGCTTCTTTAGGTACACATGTAGATCATGAGGCATAGTTGATTGAGTGAGGTGCATCCTTTCACTTCACTCCCCATAGAGAGTGGTTTTGTGAGTATGACAAATTCGATGGTGGTGATGTATTCTTAGGGGATGATAGGAAGGCTACAATCATTGGTCATAGAAAAGTAAAGTTGAAGATTCAAGGTGGAAGGGTTAGAACACTTCTGGGTGTTCTCAATATTCTTGCATTAGCCAGAAATCCGATTTCTATAAGGAAGTTGGATGATGAAGGTGTAGAAATAATGCTTGACAAATATACTTGCAAGATGGTTTGGCGAGCACTGGTATTGATGCAGGGAGTTCCGATTGGAACTTTTTACAAGCTGTAAGGTAGCACTGTTATTGATGGGTTCAACAATTTTTTGGTTCCAGAAAGTGGAGTAGAAAATCTAGTGGTCTTTGGAGAAAATACCATGCTATCACATCAAAGGCTTGGACATATTGGAGAGAAGGGCCTTCGTATACTTCATGGTAAAGGTATGGTAGAAGGTATGACTAATAGCTCTCTGGATTTTGATTTCTATGAAAATTGTGTATATGAGAAGCAGAATCAGGTGAGTTTCCCTCTCGTGGTAAGAGGGAAAAACAAATATTAGAGCTTGTGGATAGTGATGTGTTTAGACTTGTGAAGGTTCCATCACTAGGTAAGTTTTTGTATTATGTATCATTCATATATGACTTCTCAAGGAATACATGTATATATTTCCTCAAGAAGAAATCTAAAGTCTTTGAGAGGTTTAAAGAATTTAAGGCTCTGGTGGAAAACCAAGCAAAGAAGAAGATAAAGGTGCTAAGGACAGATAAAAGTGGAGAGTTTTGTAGTAAGGAATTTGAAGAATTATCTAAAAAGTGTGGTATAGCACGGCCGAAGACTACTCCATTTACACCTGAGCAAAATTGAGTTGCAAAACGAATGAAGAAGACGTTGATGGAAAGGGCAAGAAGCATGCTCAGTGGTGTTGGGTTAGGAAAGGAATTCTGGGCAGAGGCATGCTATAGGGATTAATGCACGGTGTATGGAGAATGAATAAATTCTCAAGGGTCTTCTCGGGATCCTTAGCAGAGTGTAATATTATCTAAAGCTATCACAAAGATACATGCATGTCCATATTCAATAACTAACTATCAAAGTGAGATGGATTCATTAGCTTGAGTCTCCATGTAGAGTTGCTGGAGAGCACAATGCAGCTATGCAGAAGTCCCCTGAGCCAGTTCTAGATCAAGTCCTACACATGGAGGAGACAAGTGTATTCACTACATAAAACCTTGATAATTAATGCACATAAGTAAGCTACTCATGCTAAAAGACATTGAATAAACATATAAAGGAATTAAAGTACCAACACCACGGAGTAAATAGTACAATTGTAGTTCTATATTAATGTTAAAATAATGATTACAACCTTCGTTTGCATCATCCTTCCCTTACCCCTCCAGCTCCTCTCTCTCTCTTCCTTCTTACCAACTTCTTATGCTTAAGTCTGAGACTCTACTCGACAATCAAGTAAGATATCCTTTAAAATGATTTGACCCCATTCACAATAGCCCTAAATATGCTTATGTAGCATGTGAGGTTAGGGTTTCAAAGTTTCTCGATGAGTTTCATAAGGTAAAAGAAATGATGTTTCCATTCTTTTGAGCTCTTTCCCATTTGCATACACCATTAGGATTAGTAATCCCCCAAATAGCTTGAAATTGGATGTTTCCTTGCTTTTTTGAGTTGATTTAAGAGAGAATATAGGGATATTTCTTAGTCAATCCAAATCTTTGACCCTTAGATTCTCATTAGGGTTCACTAACGCTACTCCCGAGGTAACAAGTAGAGTTACTTGGGTCACTAAATCATGTTGCTAGTGTATAGAAAGCATTAGCTTGGAAATAAGGCTTGTGAACTTGGCCATTGCTTCAATCATCATGTATTTTCCCTCTGAACTAATGAGGGGTTCATTTTTTTGTATAAGAGATTACCCCTAAAGTGTGAGATCAGAGGCTACGGCGATGGCTGAAACACTTTATACTTAACTATTTTGTTCCTTCTTGACAAAAGGAGAGAGAGGATTGGAGCTCCGGGTGATACAGGAAACCTGATACAACACATATATATGAAACAACTAAAATCATGTCCTAAGTTGGGCATTCCCACACTTAGTAGCTATGTCAGAGTGATTTTCTCATAAAAGAGACATGACGATGTTGGATGCCGATCAGCACAATTTCCGCTTCATCGAACAACATAGATCGATACATGTGAATATATGCATTGATATTGAACATGCACGAAATTGTATGATTACCAGTCAATAATGTAGACCGTTATTAGATGCAAGGAAGGCCACCAATAATGGTGATGGTCTCCAAGATGCACAATACAATATAACGAGTGTGAAAAATGTTTTTGTCATCAAACACCCGTATAATCGTTTAACTAGGAGACAAATAATGAGCACCTTTGATCAAACACAAGGTGACTTGCCACTGATGTCTGCAAGTACCAATGCATTGAAGTGTTTTTGGGTCGTCTTCCTAGATAGAGTGTTGAAGTCGATAGGAAGAGGCCTGTCGAAAGGTAGGCAATAATGTGTCCTCCATCAATCGTCACACAACTAGACAAGAATGATTTGTTTTTTGAGGAATCTTTGAGCGTTGGGTCAGAACAACAGAAGCCATGATGAAAGGATATGCTTGCTGGGTTGATGGAGGAAACAAAAGGAAAACATGATTTTCCCTTGAATAATAGAAGGCACAACAATGGTTTCAACCATGCAGCACTAGGCTCATGAACACCAAAGAGTGATATGATTCAGAGATGCAAGAACATCGAGGTATTTAGGCTAAACTCATAAGATGGTAAGATTCATATTAGGAGGTCTTCAGAAGGAAGGTTTATCTGAGGGAGTTCCATGTTCAAGGGAACGACTATTGCCGAACCACAATTTGAAATAGTGAAAATAGTTGTATTGTCCACTTTCACCATCTGATTAGTTTAGTGAGTCTAGATGGGTAAACTCATCAATCTTTTCATATTTTAAGAGTCTGAAAAGGACCATAGAAAGAGCGAATATATGCCCTATCTGATTAGTTTAATGACTCGTGATAGGAAAACTCGTTGATCTTTTCATGTTTTAAGAGTCTGAAATGGATCATAAAAAGAGAGACTCTATTTCACATCTGTGTAACTTAATGAGTCTAGATGAGATAACTCGGCGATATTTTCATATTTAGAGAGCCTGAAATAATGATAAAGAATGACTCCATGGTGGTCCCTTCATCATGGTTGTTAACTAGGTGCGACAAAGGTTCAATAGTATATTCGGATCGGTTACTTTTTCGTGAGTTAATCTATTGAGTGTGGATAAAGAGAAACCTATGCTCAATAGATGTTGACCTCATTTTGTTATGAGTACAAGGAGATGGACTAAACTCAATATTCGTTGTGAATTTTTAATGAGTGACACAATGACAAACTCAATACCTTCATCGAATTTTAACGAGTCAAATGAAGAAAACTCAAAGTAGCTTTTTCTGTTTAGTGAGTAAGGAAAAATAGTTAAAACAACTGCTCATTCCTTCTTCGTATATTTAACAAGCCCAAAGAAGGGAAAAACTCGAGGATTTTTCATTTAAGAGCGAGAAATGGTCCCCAAAAAGCAAGTTCTCTTTTTGTTGTCATAGATTTTTAACGAGCCCGATGACAAAAACTCAGGATTTTTCAGTTTAACGAGCGAGAAAAGTACTAAAATGAATGCTCGTGTCATCTTCATAAGTTCTTGATGAGCCTGAAGAAAAGACTCGGGATTTTTTCTGTTTTATGAGCAAGAAAAAAACGCCTAAAAGGAATGCTCAAATGATATTTTTTAGTTTAATGAGCTAAAAAAAGCGAAAAATGAGTTGCTCAGACAGTCGTTGTATGTGTTTAACAAGACAAACAATGAAAAACTGGGGGATTTTCCAATTTAAGAGTGAGAAAATATCCCATAAAAGAAAGTGCTCATTGAGAATTGCATGCGGTGATTGCTGCCATTCATTCCTGAAAGTAATTTCATCAAAAATGTAGAAACAAGTAGCAATTCCTGTCAATATGGGGTCATGCATGATAAAATATCATGTGGAATGGAATACTTCCTCTTTAATGATTTCAATAAATCATGTCTCCAAAAATAAATTTAATAAAGTTCTTGATCTTTCACATTCACCATTTTCACTATTTGAGAACTGTGAGAGTGTTTTCGAGTCAAAGAGGAGCGTATTTTCTAGAGATGATTGTAGGAGATCTGGGTGACCATTTGTTGTGCCGTCAGTCCCAGGCAGATGCCAAAACCCTGATATTTTCTTTACTTAACATTTCTTATCAGTTTTTGGGGTGGGTTTTTGTAGATATGGGGAGCCCTAAATTAGTGTTTGTGCACTAACGCCCTCTGGCAAGCCTACCAGGAGCATTAAATTCCCTTTATGACCTATTGGAGGGCATTAATCCTCTTTGTGTACCACTGGGGGGAAGTGTTAAAGCCTTAGAGTGCATGTTAAAACCCCATGTAGTGATTAATGAAGCTTTATTGGCCCATTTTGACTGATTTTTATGTTGTTTTGCATAGGTTTCAGGCTATTATGACTAGCCTATGGAGAGAACAGGCCCATGAAAGCTAGGAATTGTTCTTGTGAAATGATCCAACATGCATACTTGCATTATGCCATTGTGGTTTGCTAAAGTGTGCAAAGTTTGACTTGATGAAAGGGTAGGATGACTTGTTGAGATGGATTATCCAATGCTGGGATGAACATGAAGAGGTGTTCAGGATTATAGATCATGAGTTAACTATTGACCGTGATGATATTTACTTTTTGACTTGTTTGTTGTGCTGAGAAGCACAAGAAAACCTGACTGGGGGCGGGCATGATCCTCGATCCATGCTAGAGCTAGTTCAATCTTATTGTATCCCTGAGAGTGGACTTGTCAGCAATAGAGTCCCCATAGAGAGGATTAGATCCGGATTGTGTGTTTGGCAAGGAAAAAGAGTCCCTACATTACAATAAAGGCCCAACTATTTCTTGCAGTTGACTGTGTTGAGCCTCAGATGTTCAACTGGTGTGAAGCAGTGCTTCGCTAGTTGAAGGCAGAGTTGACCACATGCAAGACCCGAACTCAACATAGTTTTGGGTATGGCACTCTCATTATCTCATTCACACTTGACAGGGTACCTATTATGCACCCAAGGATCAGCTTAGGTTCCTTTGATCCGAGGGAGCCGAGATAGGGGTGATGGTCATCACTTCATCCTCGCACAGGAGGAGGACCTATATGACACTTCTTCGATGAAGAGTTCTTCGAGTGGTTTCGTGGCCAGATTGTGATGATTAACAACTATGCCTATGAGGGCATGGACTTCATCGACAACCCTGACTTGATTCTGCCTCCTGGGACCAATTGGGATCCTCGAGGTTAGAAAGTGTTTTAAGAGTACTTAAACTATTTTTGAGCTTTTTAATAATTATGTTATGTTTTATTTTATTTTATGGGTGAACAAGTATTGACATGAAGCTTTTTGCTTGACATAGATGTGGCACCATTGCGATCTGTAGGTGAACCTCGCCACATGAGGCAATGAGGCCAACTACCTATTGGGGAGGGTGATGCTGATAGTCTTCGTGAGGTTCTGAGGAGCCTGGAGGACTTGAGCATGGGTGTTCCCCCCCTTCCTATGAGGGAGATCCCCACTCATATGCAGTAGCACACAGTCGGTGTGCCTGAGTGGTTTCTGGTTCCTCTTCCGAGGATAACTAGAGCAATGGTATCATTTCAGCATAAGTTCGTTCTATTTAGTAGGTGGTTTGGCACAGCTAGCGGGTGTTTACAACTAGGCTTAGTAGCCATTTTGTACTTAAAACATCCAAGTTTTGGAACATTTTGATGTAAAAAACTGGATTCGATCTATATATATCTACAAATATTTTGTTATTTTATGATGTAAATGTTTTTTAAGTGTTTTTATTGAATTTTTACTTATCATACATGTATCTATAGCAAATGAGACAGATGCCAATCTAACACATAGTTTTCGAATGAATAAGCAATTGCATTAAAATCTCTAGGAATGTGCTCATATGTGATAACTTCAAATTGACATTCCAAGAGTCGTACCCTTAAATAATGACGTAACAAGGTTGGATTACGAATGTGATAACGATTTGTCAATTTCATAACAACAAGCTAAGAGTATAACCTGACCACCAGATTGAAGATGTCCCTTGATGACGCTTGAGTGAGAAGTGAAATTACGGACATGTACCCAATAATATTGTCGGTTGTAGTACCAAGAAAGACTCACCTAGAACAAAATGGTTCTGACTCAGGTGTGTAAATGACCCTAGCAGCTGATGCAATGTGCCATGTGTGATGATTGGCACCATCTGCATAGCTTACGTATGCTAAGGGTAACGAAGGAATCTGTATTATGAGAAATGTGTATGAGACAAATACTTCAATAAATACCAAAACAACCCAATTACATCAAAAAAGAAGAAAAACTTATAAATACAAAAAATTACAAAGCACATGCCTAGTGCAATACTATGCATAATACTTTTTTAGATAGAGCCCATTTCGGGGCTCAGTGAGCGGGATTCCTTCCCTGTCCTGAAGTTCACATGCCCCTTTTGAGAGGTCGTTTTTGATGACATATGGACCAAGCCATAAGGCTTGGAGCGTTCCTTCCCCTAAGAGGTCATGTTTTTTATCGTAGAGCAAAACAAGATCTCCCTCTTGGTAAGAACGAGGCTTGACCTTTTTATCATACTGGGTTTTCACCCGGTGCTTGTGGGCATCGAGTGCCAATTCGACACCTCAACAGGTTACATCCAGTTGATTTGGTATAGCAGGTGCTCTTCTTCGGTAGTAGTGTTGGGCAAGAGTTCAACCACAATTTGTAAGGAAGGAATCTGACACTCAATTGGTAAAACTACTTCCAAGACATAAGCTAGTTGAAAAGGTGTAAAGCCCGTAGAAGTGTTAACTGATGTTCGGTATGCCCATAACGCGGAATATAACATTCGATGCCACTGATTTTTATGATTCCCTACTAGCGTATGGATCATGATTTTTAAGGAGACTTTGATGGCCTCTAGTTGACCATTATCTTGGGGGTAGTAGGAGGATGATTGATCCTCGCGAAAACCTAGCAGTGATGTTAAGTCAGACATCATGTGATTCTGAAAATGACACTCATGGTTTGTAATGATTGTGCGGGATACACCAAAGTGATAGATGACCTAATTAAATAGGAATAGTGTTGCGGTTTCCCCATCGGCCCAAAAGGTGGGAAGGGCTTCGGCCCATTTCATGAAATAGTCCACAACTAAAATAATATAGTTTTGTCTAGGAGAGGAAACAAGATTGCAAGTTACGAAGTCTATACCCCATTTGGAAAAGGGGACGAATTGCCATGATGCAATCTTTGAACAAGGTCGGCCAGTAGTAGCTTGAGCACAATTTTTTTTGTGGAGTAGATATGCTAGAAAGATGACTGCCACATGCCCCAACATGGAAATCATTCAAAACGTGTTCCACCTCTTCATGAGTGAGGAAACATCGAAGAACTATATCTGCACCATGATGATATAACATATGATTAAGCACTAAATAGTGTTGTGCTTGGTGGTGGATGCGAGGAAGGTCACCTAACGTTAGCTCAGGGTAGAACCATTGTGCTTGGAGGTAGATAAGAATGTCACCATACCAAGGGTTAGTAGCGTCGATAAGATAGACAACTTCATCCAGAAGAGGATCATGGGCTATCTCGTTAGGATCGACAATGGGAAGACCCGATAAAAGTTCGGCAAAGACTAAGGAATTTTTCACGTTGGTAGCAATGAAAACCAAATCAAATTGTTGGAGCATCACGATCCATTTTGAACATTTCCCTCCAATTACTTGACAAGACAAAATGTGTCTCATGGGATTATCCAAGGCAATGACAGTATTCTGTCACAACAGTATGTAATGTTGAAACCGGTTGACAACAAAGATGACACTCAATGAAAACTTTTCGACATGTGAATATCTAAGTTCAGTCCCAGACAGGCCTTTCAACAGATAATATATCACATGTTCACTCTAGTCATCATGAATTTGAACCAAGACCATTCCTAGAGAGGATGGCAAGGCTTCCAGGTATAGAAGAAAGTCACGTCCATAATTGGAAGTGCTAAGGAGTGGGGCTGATATAAGTGCCTTTTTCAAGCCATCAAATGATCGTTGAGCTTGATCATCCCATAGATATGACACTCCCTTCTTAAGTAGGCACATAAAGCCTTTCATCAAATCAACATAGTTTATGATGAACTGTAATAAAAAAATTTCTTCCCCTTACAAATGTTGGAGCTGCAGAACAAATTGTCGTTTGGGCAATTGAGTAATTTCCTTTACCTTATCGGGATGAACCCTAATCCCATACTTGGAGACAATGAATCCATGTAAGCATCCATACTAAACAAAGAAAACACATTTATGTAGATTCAGACGTATGTTATAAAACTAACACCTAAGAAAGATAGTTCTTAAATGATTTAGGTGTTGCGCTCATTGGTTGGAATGGGCTGGAAGGTCATCCAAGTAAGCTTAAATGATATGCCTTATATCGTGAAATGCATAGTCTGTCGCCCTTTGAAATGTTTCTCCAACATTCTTTAAGTTGAATGGGAGTTTTCGATAGGCAAAGATTCCCCATCGGAAAATGAAGGCAGTTTCGTGTAGGTCTTTGGATTTTATAGCAATCTAGTTGTAACCTAAGAATCCATCCATGAATGAAAATGATTTGAAACTGGCACAGTTGTCGATGATTTGGTCAATGAATGGTGTTGGATAATTATCCTTTGGACACATCACATCCAAGTCTCGATAGTTGACACATAAGCGGATGGTTCCTTGTTTCTTATTAATAGGAACCAAATTGGAAACCCATTCCGTTAAGGGAACATGATAGATGAAACCAACACATAACAACTTTTCCAACTTTCATTCGTGGTTTCCTTTTTGCAGGGGTGGACTGGTCGAAGCCTTTCGCGGACATGTTTAGAATTTTCATATATCTTGATCTCATGCTCGACAATGGATGGATCTGTGTCGGGAATTTCCTCATAAGACCAAGCGAATACATCATGGAATTCCTTAAAAAGGTAGGTGAATCTTGAAATTTCCTTAGTATTGCAATTTGCTCGAATCTGGATGTTTTCCACGATGTCTATCGAGATAGAAATATTGATGACCAATGTCTTTGAAATATTGCCCATGTATCCTTCTGCGTCTAAAGTTTGGATAGTCATATATGGTGAGGAAACGATTTCAGGTGTGTTAGGTGATAGGATTTGAAGAGGCATCATGTCCGAATCAGATATTGAAACATTATGGTGCAAGTTCTCCCAAGGTCTCTCTTCTAAACTCACGATTTCTCTAATAGCTTTTTCTGTAGGTAGGACTTGATTGAGGGGATCAGAAGAAGGAGAAGTTATGGAAGGGGTAGTGGTACCATTGGTCGTTACCAAAGTGACTAGAGATTCAGATGTAGATTGAATGGCCTGGTAGGCCAATTTAGCTGGTGACAGTGGCATTTGTTCTCCGTAAGTGTCAATGTCTAAAGGGACCAGTAGGATCCAAGGATCGGTCAGTCCGTGAGGAATGGATGAAATCATATTAGCCATATGTGGAACCTCTGGTGGTAGAAGAGGGAAAAAACCCATGAGGGAAGAGGCCTTCAGTAGACCGGTACTAATACTGACGTAAGAGTCAAGTACACCAGCCACTAAGGGTACACAGCCACTTGGTAACAAGGAATAATTAGGGGTGCAAAAGGACAGCTGCTCCACTGTGACTACCTTTCCATCCAATTGAAATAGGATGAGGTGAAAGACAATAGACACAATGGTAGTCATGGTGCAAGTCAAATTGTGACCCAAGAAGAGATTATAGTCAAGCTTTCTATCTATGACTTCAATTTCCACCATTACTGTTTTCCCATACAAGGTGATGGGGTAGCTAGCTACTAACCTTTTGGGATGAAAGTGTGGCTACCGAAAAATTTAAGGGAATTTGATAGTGGGGATAGTGTTGGAGAACCCAAAGCAAGCCAACATGAAGCTAAAATTACGTAGGTAGAAGCACCTTTGTGTATGACAGTTCTATGTATACCTTTAACTTTCGAAAAGATTTTCACTTGAAATGCAGGCTGGTGAGAAAGGGGAGGTTTACACTTTTCCATGTCAAAAATTGCAAGCATGGAATCCTCAAGGTCGACACCACCAATGGCCGAAAGCAGAGCTTTTCTTTGTCTTAGACACGTTTGTAATACTTTTAGTGCCAACATAGTCGATGGCACTTGTGCCAAGTCTTCTACAATGTTGTAGTTTTGGGTGGAACGTGTAGATGAATTGTGTTTTGTGCATTGAAGTGACTGTTTAGGGTTCTGAATCACAAATTCAACAACTAGCCTTTCGATATGAAGATCATTAGGCATCAGTGGGTTTTGACTTGAGGATGGTTCCTCTACATGAATGACAAGAGCTCCATAAGATTTGGCTCTGGTTTGTAGGTCTACCATTTAAAAGGTGTAAATGGTAGAGGGTCCTTCACAAGCTGAAGGATGTTGCGAACCATATTTCCCCCTTGCAAGGGTTGGGATTAGTTTGCAATAAGGTGTTGTTGTTGTCGAGCGGGGAAAGGATTATTCAGGATAGCGGTGGTCCTGCCAGTGTCCTTTTTAGCAATGAAATTTGTGCACTCCTGAAGATGCAAGTAGTGATAGGTCAGGTCGTCTTCGGTACAAATTTTGTAAGGGAATATAGTAGTTTTATCCTTTCCATCGTCAAAGGGCGTAGCTTCCTTCTGCTTGGAGTTAGACTGCTTTGTTGAATGCTCTTCAGAAGGAGTAATATTTTTCTTATACTTCTTGTTCTTACCACCGGGTTTTTATGTAGACTGCACATAGTTGATCTCGGTGGTAGTAAGAGAAATTGATTTGGTAGAGGGGTCCAATTACATCTGGGAAATGTGACCACTGATTTGTTTTATAGTAGTCCTAGAGGTTGCACCGATAATCCCGTCGGCGTGCGCTTCGAGTTGCTGAGTAGTAGGAGCGTTGGAGTTGCGAGGGGAATTGGGAATTACATCATATAGAGTGCCAGATTGGGAATATATCATATCTAAGTGTTGGACACAATGTATGGATTGGTCTTCTGTGACTGCACCACCTGAGGAAACATCCTTAGTAATTTGGGGGAGTAGAGACTTGCAGAACCAATCCACTAAGAGATAGTTTGGGAGGGGAGCTTTCGCTAACGTCCACCTATGTCTCCATTCATGTATATGATCAGAGATGTGGGTGGCGGTACCTTGACGTAGTGAAGTGAGGAGTTCTGTCACAGTTTCATAGTGGATGGGTAGCTGCAAGTGCTTTAAGAATGCCATTGCTAGAGCAACAAAGGTATTGACTGACACATGTAGTAAATCAATGTACCACTTGGCTATGTTGCCAGTAAGCGTGTGGGGAAAAAGACGTAACTAGATACTAGAAACACACCATAGATGATAGGTGGTGATGTGTGTACCTGGATCCTCCCCTTGTTTCCCTTTGAACATAGGAATGTATGTTGGTATTTTATGCGGGATTGGCGGCCAAAGTAAGTGATGATAGGTTGGGTCATTTATAAGTTTGTACAAGTCGGGGATACCAAGCATTTCCAAGAATGATAAAGTGTTTGATGCCCCTGAATCAGACCAGGAAATGACATATGAATTGAGGATCCTTGCGGTCCTCCCTTCGTGTTGTTCCCAATATTATACATAGGTTGTGTGGTATAGTAGATGCCTTGGCGTATGGTATTGTAATGTGGATTTCCGTAGGGATTGTTAGGCTGGGGGATAGAAGTTCCCCTAGGATAGGTAGTGCCCCATTGAATCATTTGAGGTTGTGAGTAGGGTGCCCCCATGGACTGATTGGGACCTCCTTGAGAATTCCCTATTGTTACGCAGTAATTTGTCACCGTTGGTCACCATCCTTGTTACCCCCGCTGTCACACACTGGAGGACACATTTACGGACCTGTGACCAGTGACACAACTTGAAAACACTTGCATTGGAGTCTCCTAAGTATGAACTTCAATATCCCTGAAGACACCTTTCGAAGATTAACCCTAAAAAATGTCCCTTTTTCATTAGCGCGGGTCCACAGTGTCTAACCCGCGCCAATGGCTCAGTTCCTCTAAAGAGGGCGCGCCCATGGATGCGCTGTCACAGAACAAAGCCCGCGCCACCCAAAATTGGTCATGATTTTTGGCCAACGCGCACTGAAGTGTTTTTTGCTCCATTACTCATGCAGTTCTCTGGGGAAAATCCCATGGAAGTGATCGAGTGTCGTCTTTTTCATCCATGACAACTCAGTCCAAAGGCTATTCTGGGACAATGCCAAATCTTCAGTAAGTGTCTGGATATAATGAATACTTCCTCCTCTTCCATCTATAAATAACTATCATCCTGCATTGAACCAGCTAGTGTTGAAGTTTTGAGTTTTTACAAGAGCTAAGGTGAGCTGAGATTATGCTAGATTGATAGTAAGAGCTGAGAGAGAAGTTATGCTGCTGGAATGTTGAGAGAGGAAGTGACTTTGCAAAGCATGTTTAGTTGCTGACCCAGTTGGAGGAGATTTCAACGTCAAGCCTATTTGGTTGTAATTCTTCTCTTCTTTTATTGAATAATGAACGACTGTCATTATGGTTCCACTCACGTATTCTTCCGGTGATATTTGAGTTATATCCTGCTTGACTGATATATAATTGTATGATATTGGATTTTACGTTTGTTTTGGATTGTTCTTTGTTTGTGCAGGTGTCCATGCGTGGAACGTAAGGATAGTGACCGGCCAAAGCTAAAGGACAGGAGCGACGTTTCTTCCACGACAAATAGCGTTGGATTCCAGGTAGGTCTTTCTGGCCAACCTTTAAATTATGCAATTAGGAACTTGCATGCAGCGTGTATAATTGTTGCTAGACCCCTGTTAGGCTAGTGGGATCGCCTCTGTCCGCAGAGGGGATTTACCGACCTCAACAGGATCTATTGGTGAAAAATAATAATAATAAAAAGTTTGCTTCTGTAATTCTGTATTATCACGCATCTGTCTTTATGGTTTACCTTTCTATATATAGTTAATGCAAATGTGATGAATATATGTGAATTTGGGTTCATTTTGTGCGCAAATAAATTATGTTGGTTAAATTTCTGCTTAAAGACCCTATTGAATAGTTTTGAATCATAATTTCTTCCTTCAAGTAGAATATCGCATGAATAAGAAAATTATAATCACCCTAGATCAGCGCAAAGGTCAAGCAGTGCGGAGTTATAGAACAATGCGCGAACACATCTAGACATCCCTACGGTGCAGAAACCTGGTTCCAGCACCCTCCCCTACTACCCCAGGTGAGACCTTAATCTGCGCTTCGCAGGTTGTTGCCGAAAGGGTCGGTAGCTGCGGGATTTGTTTGGAAAAATAACTCTTCCGAACCTGGGTCAAGCCCAAACAAGCCAATAAATTATTCCATTGCCGGGACTAGGATCTGCCTAAGGGGTGCCTAATGTGGGAACATTGGAATCCTATGAAGAAAGAGCTCGACGATTGGTGTGATCTGAAGATTCGCGAGTTCACGGTTCACGAAAACAGATATTCGCGGATATCAGAAGAAAAGTGGTTGGATCACTATATATTCACGGACATACATGAGATCTTCTTCGTAACATTCCCGATAGAATTATATGAGTGGATTGTGAAGTTAGCTGATAGCGTGGGGAGGTGCAGATTGGAACAGCCCATAGTGTGGACTCCGTAACTGGTGGGAAGGCTAGAAGCCACCAAAGATAAAATTGTGCGCACTGTAGACCACTAGTTAGATCGAATCATTGGGGGATTTATCACTGAATTCGTGATAGATACAACCATAAGTTACAGCAAATGGAAAGGCACTTTCTCCAAGGACCGCAGGTAGGTGCATAAAATCATTGAATACTTAGATTAAGATGTTATTGTGCAAGAAATAGATTTTACGTGTGTATTGATGTCTACAGTAACGCGAAGTGGGAAGGGTTATCGAAGAATAGAAGGAGTAGGAAACAACCCATTGGCTTCTATCTCATAGGAAAGCGAGGAGGATCTCACTAGGTTCTCGTCGGGGAGTGCGGTTTGATTGATTAAAGAACACTTCCCATTGATAACACCTCCATCTACATTGCCACCTGCTTCACCCACGTCGAGTCCATCCACACCAACACCTTTGCCACCTCCTCCACCACCAAACACTGGGATGGTAGCTGCAATCAAGTTACCAAGGGAATGAAGAGCCAAGTCGGTTCTGGTTTGTGATAAAATTTGTATGGAATGCGCAAGGTATAACAGATGAAAACATCAAGAAGGCTACGCTGGTCAGTGCACTACAAGACTGCGCACTAACATGGTATATAACATACTCAACTGACCATCCACATGAGGGAATAGCGACAATCCAGGACGCGTTGAATAAAGAGTTTGGTCAGCCAAAGTCTGAAGCCCAGTCGGTCATTAGATTCAAGGAGATAGAAATGTTTCCTAGTGAAACTTCGTGGGATCTGGACCAAAGATTGAAAAGTACTATTCATGAAGCTAACATGACTTTAACAGATGGGCAGCATTGCACGTGGTTTGTGGCATCCTTGACGCCCCAGTTGAGGATGGCTTTGTCAAA